>PISX010014060.1:0-54432 GCA_004024625.1 Mellivora capensis | reverse complement strand
GGGAGAGAGGAACTTCAGCAGACTCTGCTCGGCATAGAACCCAATGTGGGGCTGGGTGGCACAATCTTGAGATCATGAACTGAGCTGAAACCCAAGAGTCAGTTGCTTAACTGATAGGCCACCCAGGGGCCCCTGAGGAGGCAACATTTGAACAAAGACTGAAAGGAGATGAGGGAGGGAGGCAGGCAGATATGGAGGGGTGGGAACCTCTCAGATAAAGGGAACAGCTAGTGCAAAGGCCCTGAGGTGACAGGTGCCTGGCTGTATGAAGGAACAGTGAGGAGGCCATGTGGCTAAAGCCAGTGAATGAGGGGAGAGGGGTGAGAGTAGAGAGGCAGGGAGGGGGCCACATCAGGCCAAGACTTGGGAGGCAACCTGAAGATTTCGCCTTTACTCCAAGGGAAGTGGAAGCCACGGGAGAATTACCTTTCTTTTGAGGTGTAACAGATCACACAACAGTCACCTGTTGTCAGTACAGAGACCAGTGGCGTTTACTGTGGTCACGCCGAACAACCATTGCCACTCGCCATCATCCAGTCCCCTACCCTCAGAACCTTCCAGTTCCCTTTTGCAGCCACTATGCCCCCAGCAGAGCTCCTTTTTATTACTGAGTAGCTTTCCATTGTATGGATACACCCTGTTCATTCATTGAGGGGCATCAGGGTATTTCTGACTATTACCATCCATGCGTCCGTGAGCATTTGTGCATAAGCTTTTGTGTGTGTGTAAAGTTCTCCTTTCTCTTGGGTGGAGACCTAGGAGCGGTGCTGCTAGTTTGTATGGCAGGTGCCCATTTCACTTTTATTTTATTTTATTAAAAATTTTTTAAAAAACTATTATTTATTTGGGGGAGAGAGAGCACAACGGGGGGGGGGCAGACGGAGAAGCAGTTTCTCCGCTGAGCAAGGAGCCTGATGTGGGGCTCGATCTGGGACTCTGGGATCACAACCTGAGTCGAAGTCAGACGCTTAATCAACTGAGCCTCCCAGGTGCCCTGCACATTTTACTTTTTAGTTCTCTCCTGTATTTTTCAAAGCTGCAGCTCCATTTCCCCACCAGTAGTATACAACTCATCCAGCTTTGCAACACTCGTGATTGTCTGTCATTTTGATTGTGGCCAGCATAGCAAAGTGCCTTCTCTCTGCAGTTTCCATTTACATTTCTGTGGGAGGGTCTCCAGCCAGCTTGTCTGCCAGTGAGGGTAAGAATAGACCTGGGGGTCAACCAAGAGGTGGATTCAAATCCCGGCCTGGCCTCAGCTTCTGTTGCTTGTTGGAAATCAGCTCAGACCTGCTGGAAGCTCTTTCTTGGTCCCTGGTGCTCCCAGGAGCAAGGCAAGCCCTGAATGAGGGTGCCCTGTGCCTGTCTCTGACCTTGCCTGCTCCCCCAGCAACTGCTTCCCTGAATTTGTCCCTCTTCCAGCTTGCTCTTCACCCAAATGTCAAAAATAGCTCCTCAGGCAGGCATCTGATTACCTGATCCAAAGTGGCCCCCATCCCCACCCCAGGAGCCATTCTCTGCCCCTGCGTCTTTCCTCCAGGCACTTCCCCCCCATTTACCAGTTTGAATGATCCTGTTGACGGTTCCATGGGTGTGTTTCCCTCTGGACCCTCAGCTCCAGGAGGGCAGGGCCCAGAGCTGTCTGGCCACTGCCTAGCACAGAGCCTGGCATACAGTAGGTGCTCAGGAAATCTTTTTGTCAACACATGAAGGAAATATTTTCTTTTTTTTTTTAAAGATTTTATTTATTTATTTAACAGAGATCGCAAGTAGGCAGAGAGGCAGGCAGGGCGGGGGGTGGGTGAAGCAGGCTCCCTGCTGAGCAGAGAGCCTGATGCGGGGCTCGATCCCAGGACTCTGGGATCATGACCTGAGCTGAAGGCAGAGGCTTAACCCACTGAGCCACCCAGGCGCCCCAAGGAAATATTTTCTGTCTCTAACACACCAGTGTTTTTATAACCTGGCTCTTGGGTGGGAGAGAGGAAGTGACGTGCCCAAGATCTCACAGCCAGGAACTGTGGGACCCCAGAGCCCCCACCTTTTACCATGGTGGTATCCCTCACGTTGGGAGATACAGGGACGAGCTCTTGCTGGTAAAGGGGATGGGATGACAAATGCCAGAAGGAGTGGGCTCGGGGCCATGGTAGGGGGAGGTTAGGCAGTGGAGGCCTGGATCTGGGTGCCGGGGGCAAGCCCTTCAGGGAGCACTTGTTGATTCCACAGAGCCCCTGCTCTGTGCTGGGTGGTGACCATGACCGTCTGGTCCTGCCTCTTGAAGGCTGAACGGTGAGGGGACAGAGCTGGGAGGAGGAAGAGGACAGGATTAGGAAGCAGTAGGTGCAAGGAGAGGGGCGAGAAGAACCTCCCCATCTCAGGCCCTTCCTGACATCATGAAATTCTTTGCTTCTGAGCTTCTGTTTCTGAGTGAAGGTTCTTCTGGGAAGCCCTGCCTGACCTCCCTGGCCTCCCCGCCTCCTTGTCATCCTGCTGCCCTTTTCCTTACTGAGTAACAGACAAGTGGGTTAGCCTCCCTGAGCCTCCATTTGCGTGGCTGCTTATTGGAGATGCTCATGGTTCTGGCCCCACAGGGCAGTGTGTGCTGTTTGTGGCACGGACTTCTGTCGTGGCTGACACCCTGGCTGTGTTTATCTGTGTTTGTTTCCTGCTAGCTAGGAGCCCCTGGAGGGATGGGCCCTGCACAGGGCTGGCCACAGGAAAGGCCCTGTTTGCCCAGGAAAGCACCTCTCAGACAAACCCAAGCCTTACAGAACCTGGCCCTGGTCACCCTTCTGCATTGTCCCCAGTAGACACCTTGCATCCTGGACTCTAGCTTCCCGGAGCAGTGTGGACAGTCCTCACCACCAGACCGTGTCTTTCCCCTTCCTTTCTGTACTTGCTGCCTCCTCTGTAGTGTCCCCTTGTTACGTATTTTAGGCCTCAGCTCCAATGGTCCCTTCCTCCAGGAAGCCCTCCTTGACCTCCAGGCTGGAACAGATGTCCCTGCTAGAATTCTATATCCCCGCCCTGTCCACTCTGGATCATCCCTGTCTGAGGACTCTTGGGCTCCCTGACTGGACTGTGATCCCAAGGAGGGCAGCACAAGGCTGTCTTGGTCACTTCTGTGTCCCCAGCACAGAGTTGGTTTTGGGGGAGTTTTTGTCTTGAAGGAATAAGATCCACCACCTTTCCTGGGTGACTTTATTCTCCATTCTCCAGTTACCGATCGAGGCACCTGCTCTGTGTGCTTAGCCCTGTGCTGGGCCTTGGCATGCAGTGGGGCCTCAGACCGCCCCCATGCCTCAGGTGGCACCTTCCCTCCTGACGCACGTCTCTGTTTCCTGCAGGTGACCAGCAATGGCAGCATCGGGAGGGACCCGCCGGCAGAGACCCAGCCACAGAACCCCCCACCCCAGCCAGCACCCAACGCCTGGCAGGTCATCAAAGGCGTGCTGTTCAGGTGAGCGGGTAGCGGTTGGTTTTGTTCACTGAAAAAAAATCAAGTAAAGAAAGCTTAAAGAAGAAAGGAAAAAGTCACTGGGATGGACCAGCATCCTATCAGTGGAGATCTGTTTCTTTTTTTTAATACGACAGAGTTTTCTTGTTGTGGTGGTAAAATACACTATTGTGGGGTTTTGTTTGTTTGTTTTGTTTTTGTTTTTGTTTTTTGTTTTTAAGATTTTATCCATTTACCTGACAGAGACAGAGATCACAAGTAGGCAGAGGCAGGCAGAGATAGAGGAGGAAGCAGGCTCCCTGCTGAGCAGAGAGCCTGATTCGGGGCTCGATCCCAAGACCCTGGGATCATGACCTGAGCCGAAGGCAGAGGCTTTAACCCACTGAGCCACCCAGGTGCCCCTGTTTTGTTTTGTTTTAAGATTTTATTTTTAAGTACTCTCTACACACCCAATGTGGGGCTTGAACCCAAGACCCCAAGGTCAAGAGTCCCATCTTTTACCAACTCAGCCAGCCAGGTGTCCCTAAAATATATATTAAATTGCTAGGGCTGCTGTAACAAATGGCTCAGGCTAGGGGCAGGGGTCAGGGGGACTTAAGCTACAGAAATTTATTTCCTCACGGTTCTGGAGGCTACAAGTCTGAGATCAAGGTGTCAGCATGTCTGGTTTCTTCTGAAGCTTTTGTCCTTGGCCTGTAGATGGCCATTTCCCGTGTCCCTACGTGGCCTTCCACTGTGTGTGTCTGTGTCCTAGTCTCTTGTAAGGACACCAGCCCGCCCTAGTGGCCTCACTTAGCTTTAATCAGCTCTTTAAATAATACAAATACAGTCACTGAAGTGCTCAGGGTTGGGACTTCATATGAATTGGCCTGGGGCGGGGGTCAGGGGGAGGGAACAGGGGCGCACACACACAGTTTAGCCACAACATGTGCATTACATAAAACCTTCCGTTTTAAAACCTGTTTTTAAGTGCACAATTGTGCAACCATCACCATCATCCATCTCCAGAACTTTCTCATCTCCAAACTGAAACTATGTCCATTAAGCACTTACCCTCCGTTTGCCTTCCCTCCAGCCCCTGGCACCCACCATTCTACTTTCTGTCACTATGAACTTGACTGCTCTATTTACCTCATACAACTACAGGCTGTTCATTTATGCCTGGCTGATGGTGATCTTTGTGTGTGTGCGTTCAGATGGCTCTTTCCTGGGTCGTGGGAGCATAGGGCATGCCTTCTGGAAGCTCAGTCCCTGACTGGGGCCCTGGGGAGATGCTGGGTGGGGGTGGGGAGCTATACCTGAGGCTGAGTTCTGCCTCTGCTGGCCTGGACCTGGTGACAGTTCCCTTCTCTGCTCTGGGCCTTTTTTGCCCATCTGCAAAATGGACATTTCTTTGTCTGTCCAGAGATGTATTTTAGTGAAATGTTTTCAAGAGACAGGCTGTGTGTTCAAGCAGGCTTTTCTTTTTTTTTCTTTTATAGATTTTATTTATTTATTTGATAGAGAGAGAGGGAACACAAGCAGGGGGAGTGGGAGAGGGAGAAGCAGGCTTCCTGCTGGGCAGGGAGCCCGATGTGGGCCTCTATCCCAGGACTCTGGGATCATGACCTGAGCCAAAGGCAGATGCTTAACGACTGAGCCTCCCAGGTGCCCAGGCTTTTTCTCTCCTTAGTTATGAGGAATTTTTGTTTGTCTGTTTGTTTATTAAGATTTTATTTAAATTCCAGTTAGTTGGGGCGCCTGGGTGGCTCACTGAGTTAAGCCTCTGCCTTCAGCTCAGGTCATGGTCTCAGGGTCCTGGGGTCGAGCCCTGCATCGGGCTGTCTGCCCGGCGGGGAGCCTGCTTCCCCCTCTCTCTGCCTGCCTCTCTGCCTACTTGTGATCTATGTCTGTGGAATAAATAAAAATCTTTAAGATAAATTCATTCATTCATTCCTTCCCGTTAGTTAACCTGCAGAGTATTCATTTCAGGTGTGTCCTACAGTGACTTGCCCGTTACATCCATCAGCCGGTGCTCATCACAAGTGCACTCCTTCAACCCCACCGCCCGTTTCTCCCATCTCGCGCCCACCTCCTCTCTGCGAATCAGCGTGCGTTCTGTGTAATAAAGGGTCTGTTTCTTAGTTTGTCTCTTTTCCTCCCTCTCTTTTTGTTTTTTCCTTTACCTGTTTGTTTTGTTTCTTAAATGCCACAGAGGAGTGAAATCACGTGGTATTTGTCCTTTGACTTACTTTGCTTAGCCTTGTACTCTAGCTCCATCCATGTTTGGCAAAGGGCCAGCTTTCGTCCTTTTTTATGGCTGAGTAATATTCCAGCGCGCATGCTTACACATACGCATCACCTCTTTGTCCATTCATCCATCAGTCAGTAGACACTTGGGCTAATTCCAGAATTTCGCTGTTGTAAATGCTGCTGTAAACATCAGGGTGCATGTATCCCTTTGAATCAGTATTTTTGTATTCTTTGGGTAAATACCTGGTAGCACAGTTGCTGGCTCTAGGGTAGTTCTGTTTTTAATTTTGGGGGGACCCTCCGTGCTGTTGTGCACAGTTGCTGCCACCGTCTCCATTCCCACCAGTGGAGCAAGAGGGTTCCTTTTCCTCCACATCCTCGCGCAGCTGCATTGTTTAAAGCAGTCCTCCCCTTGGCTAGGATAGCCTCACATGGCCGTACCCTACTCCCAGGGAGCCTGGGAGATGTGGTCTTTATTCTGGAAACCTCGCATCCTGCTGAAAGCAGGAATTTTGTTCCTGAGGAAGAAGAGGGTGGTTTGGGTGGCCAACTATGTGTCTCCTCTGGGCTGTCTTACTCGTTTGTTTTTTTTCCCCCCTAAACTTATAAACTTATGAATAATACACACTTATCATAGAGAGTAAAATCAAAGAATACAGATGCATAGAAAGAAGAAAGTAACAGAGAAGCGTTGCGGATTGGTGGCCGTCCCATGAGCACACACGTGCTGTTTGCCTCCAGTGAGATTGCAGACGGATGCTCACAGATGTTCAGAAGAGAGAAAAATCGAGAATAGCCTGCTTGTCCACACTGGAGGATCAGCTCCGGAAATAGGCGGTGTGGGGGGGGTTGCCGCGGAAGTGGCTGCTAGAGTCTGACATCACGTCGGAGCGCAAGTCTGTTACGACGTCTCAGTCCCCCCACCTCCGAACCATGTGTGCAGGTTGGCTGATGGTCCCTCTTGTATCTGAGTTTCCATCTCGAGTTCAGAATCCTGCCAGTTAGCTCGCGGGTCATGAAGGGATGCTACGAGGCTCAGGTATCTGCTCAGAATTGGCCAGGATCACTTTTGTTGTTGATGTTAAAAAAAAACACCTTAGAAGATTACAAAGAGAAACAGCTGGAGGGAAAAAAGACAGCAGCCCACCATCCCAGATGCAGTCAGCCCTCACAGTTTGGTGTGGGCCATGTCCGCCGGCTCGACGTCCTCCACTGGTGCCACCCAGGACGTGAAATTCCTCAGTGTTCCGCCCGGACTCTTGGGTGCCTTGCCTGACATGTCCCGACCTTCTTCCACGGCGGGGCCTCTGTTCCACTCTCCCCCGCCGTGTCCAGTAAGCACCTGGAGTTTTCTTACTTATCAGTTTTGTTTCCTTTTTTTTTCCCCCCATGCTCCAAGCAGCTGCTGCGGATAAAGATTATTTTTATCTTTCCCTTCACTTTTACATAAGAGCAGCCTGTTTTACACAGTTCTGCACCTTGATTTTTTTCTCATTAACAGTATATCTTAGAAATCTTTCCACATCAGTACATAAGGGCACTTCCTTCTGATAGACATTTTTCATACAGTTCCAACTGAGCCTCATTTCCTCCCTTAGAACTAGGCCGCACCGAGCATCTGCCTGGCTGGGGGCCCGGAGACCATCTTGTCTGGCACTCCGAAAGTGGGGTTCAGGGTTTGTCTTCAGGGGCCTGGGAACTCTCCAAAGCTTCGAGTAGATTGCATGAGAATGGCCTTTTTGGGGGAGAGAGGGTGGAGTCTGGGATTCACCACCTCTTCATGGTACACCCCTGGTTACCTGACATGGGGGATGGGACGGGAACCGGGTGGGAAAATGGATGAGATGGGAGAGTGTTCATTCTGTCTTTTTATCTATTTAACATCTTTCTGAGCCTGGGAACCTAGGATACCTAGGTGGGGTGGGACAGAAGATCGAAAGTCTCTTTTCTTTGGTGAGCCAGGAAGTTGAAAGCATTAGGGGAGTGCCAGTTCCCCTATAGGCCTGTTGTCAGAGGGTAGGGCTTCCTGGCCTGGGATGTGTGGATGGAGGCATGTGGCCATGTGCCGTCTGAGAGGATCCTCAAAACTGGGGGCGTGTAGGTACACATAGGTGCTCTTCAGGGACTGGGGATCTGGAATCCCTAAAAGACATCTGGTCCAGTCAGCCTCGTTTTACTCATGGGGACCCAGAAGCCCAGAGGGAGTGGGACTCTCGCAGGCCACACACTAAGCCAGGGCCAGGCTGCCAGTGGGTGTCCTTGCTCCCACACCCTCCCTTGGCATATGTACTAAAATGGGAGCCTCTCTCAGAGGTGGAAAGTTCCCCTGAGATTACCAGTTCCAGACCTTCCTCAGCCGTGTGCATCAGGGACTTCTTGGGGAGGCAGCAGATGGCTCAGCAGGGCCACGGCTCCTGAGACCCCAGACCCCAGGGCTCCGGAGCTTCTACAGGCCAAGATGAGTCCTGTGCTTGATCCTGCCTTTCTGTGTGGTTTGGGACCCACCTACACTAGAATTCCCTTGTAGTATTTTTCCATTCCGAAGAGTTTGCGTCTTTTCCTGTGATGAAACACTTCGAAAGTACTTATGAGTGTGTACCAGGTTTCGTTCTAGACAGTACATACTTATCATGGGTGCATATGCGTATGTACTTAGAGAGAGATACAGATAGCCATCCATGTGTTTAATGCTTACGAACAACCCCATGAGGTAGATGGTGTCATTATTCCCATTTTAACTGGGGAGGAAACGGAGCTCTGGAGAGGTTAAGAGTCTTGCCTGAGGTCACACAGTTGACAGGAGGCAGAGCTGGGCTTCGGGTCCACACATAGCAGCTTAGAGGCCGAGTGCTCAACCTCTGCTGTATTGCTTCTCATAGTAATTAATAAGTACTCGTCTCATTTAATAATTACACAGCAGCATGTGTCTGAGTGACTTGAATTAACACAATAGCAGTTTTTTATTTCTCTCTTATGTACTGTTCTGGACTTAGATCAGGATTCTGCAGTCTTCTGCAACCCATATTCTTTCCTGCTTTTTGTTCGACCATCGCTGGGTTTTACCCCTTAGCTGCATGGCCTAAGATGGCTGCTGAAGATCCAGCCATCACCTCTGCCTTCTAGGAGGGAAGAAGGAATCAAGGAGGCATGCCTCTGTCTCTTTAAGGACACTTTTCCAAAGCCCAGCACGATACATGGTGTTTACGTCTTATTGGCCAGGACTTCACCCCGTGTCTGCTCCTAGCTCTAAGCAAGGCTGGCAGCATCCATCTGGGGTCTCCTCGAACCAGGTTCAAGGCTCTGGCTATGACTACCTGGTGCCTCCTGGGGAGGACTAGGCCCTGCCTGCCTCCCCTGGTCCTGGGTGTGGTACCACGTGGGGTCTTAGCTTCTTGTATGGTAGCTCTCTAGTTACTCGATGTGGGCCCTCGGCTAGCATTTCTGTTACCCATCAACACACCTAGCAAATGTCCTCAGACACACACACACAAAAACCTTCTTTCTACTTTTTTGGTTCCAGTCTTCCCTTCAGTTTTTACCTGGTAAATCTATAGTCTTGTCTATTTAGTGTTTTTAAGAATACGTACTTACATATACTCACGTGTAAACTTGATAAAGAACGTACATGAGAACATATGTGAGCGGAATATGATATTATAGCAGGATATATAAATGTTGATATGTTCTTAGTATATTCATTTTTACTAAGTTTTTCCATTTGGTTGTTTACTTTTTTTTTTTTTTAAGATTTACTTATTGATTTATTTTGACAGAGAAAGAGAGAGAACGTGCAGGTGCGCATAAGTAGGCAGAGTAGCAGGTAGAGGGAGAGAGAAAAGCAGGCTTCCCACTGAGCAGGGAGCCCGATGTGGGGCTTGATTCCAGGACCCTGGGATCATGATCTGAGCCAAAGACAGACTGTTAACTGACTGAGCCCCCCAGGCGCCCCATCCAGTTGATTGTTTTCAACAGCAGTGTTGGTCTGAATAGCCTAGGCCAATATTGCTACAAATTGGGACTAATCCTTTACTTCCTAGCCCCCTTCTCAAGCATTCGGTTGATTTGAAGTCCTAAAATCTTGCTCTCAAAGGTGCTGCGCCTCTAAAATGCTGAGATTCCAGATTCTTAGCGTTCTCTGACTTGGGGATTCCTGGGGCTTGGCATACTAGGTTTCCTGCGTCCAAGGTTGGAAGGTCTGAGTCTTGCAGCCCTGTGACCACCGGGGGCTTCGGGAGGACTCACGGGGCGGGGGTCCATGTGGAAACGGGGGCGGCGCCCCAGGCATGGGGTCTGGGGGCATCTTGTCTTCTCACCTGCCTGGTGACTGCCTTCTTAGGGGCCCTCCCTCCTTGGTCCCCAGCCCCCGGGTTAGGCCCCCAGCGTGTGCTGCGTCAGAAGGAGGTCAGGTGGGTCCACGCTGGAAAGAAAAGTCTTGGGACTCACCGTTCGCACTGCTTGCCTCCGCAGGATCTTCATCATCTGGGTCGTCAGCAGCTGGTTCCGCCGAGGGCCGGCCCCTCAGGACCAGGCGGGCCCCGGAGGAGCCCCTCGCGTCGCCAGCCGCAACCTGTTCCCCAAAGACACTTTAATGGTAACCGCTGGCTGGGAGGCCAGACTTGGGAGACAACCGCGTAGGGGAGGGTGTGAGGGGGCGACATGGGCAGTTGGGATGGACCAACTGACAGTGTCACTCTAGCAGCACCCCTGAGGAGAAAGTAAATTCTTTCTTCAGGTTTGTGGGGAAGAGGGACAGAAAAGGGTTCACTCAGTTGTTGAAAAACTGTTCTAACGGCATCCTCACGTAATTTATTTCCAAAGTATGTTCAGGTCTTAAAAGTTGCACAGGGAGGGGCACCTGGGTGACTCAGTGGGTTAAAGCCTCTGCCTTCGGCTCAGGTCGTGATCCCAGGGTCCTGGGATCGAGCCCCGCATCGGGCTCTCTGCTCAGCGGGGAGCCTGCTTCCTCCTCTCTCTCTGCCTGCCTCTCTGCCTACTTGTGATCTCTGTCTGTCAAATAAATAAATAAAATCTTAAAAAAAAAAAAAAAGTTGCACAGGGAGAAGAAGAAAACAAGTTGCCCAGGGAGGTGTGCAGGGATGGGAAGGGAAGGAGTAGGGGAGAGAGAGAGTGGGGAGCCGGGCAGAGCAGCCCCCGAGAGCAAGAAGAGGGAGGGGCATGCTGTCCTGCCGGGTCCCAAGGGGCCGGGGCTTGGGGTTCAAGAGCCCCCGCAGTGAGTGCCCAGACCCCAGTAATCGAGACTTCTCCTGCCTCTTGCTTCTCTGCAGCTCTGGGAACCCCGACTGCACAGCATGCCAGTTAGCGGGGGCTACCACTGCTCAGAGAGGCTGTCCGTGGGCCTTCAGGACTCTGTTCAGAGACGGCCACGGGCGCCTGAGAAGGGAGGGTGCTGAGGGCTGGCTCTCCATTCCCCCAGCTTTTCTGGAGTCCGTTAACCCCCTTGCAGCTCTCTGCTGGGCGTTTTCAGTGAGCCTGCAGAGCTCTGAGCAAGCAGGCTGTAAGAGAAGGGAGAAGACCTTTCAGGGAGACTTGATCCCTTCTGACCCCAAATTCTACCTTTGTTTTGTTGTTTTTAAAGTGAAAACAATGGGGCTCGAACTCAGTTCGCATGCCCTGCCGACCGAGCCCATCAGGCGCCGAGCCCGATTCTAACTGGCAGGCCGGTCATCCTTCCAGTGTTCTTTTTGCTCACGGATGCCACAGACTCAGACCAGGACAGCTGTGGTGGAGGGTGGAGGAAAGAGACACTGGGTTCTCCGCCTGGGCTGCTGTTCTTCCCCGGCCCCCTCTCCACTCCCCGCGCACAATTGGTCATCTTAGTGTGCTGACCGCTGCCCCAGCTCTTGGTCTGCTCACTCTTCGGCTGCCGTCCGAGGCCCTCAGCAGCCGCCCTGAGCTCCCTGCCCCACTCCCCCACCTGCAGAACCTGCACGTGTACATCTCCGAGCACGAGCACTTTACAGACTTCAACGCCACGTCAGCACTCTTCTGGGAGCAGCATGACCTCGTGTACGGCGACTGGACTAGCGGCGAGAACTCTGACGGCTGCTACGAGCACTTCGCCGAGCTCGACATCCCACAGGTGCGGGCGGCTCCCAGGCTTGGGCTCCAGGGCTGTGCTGCTCCTGCTGGAGGACCTCTTCTTGAACTGGCTTCTGGTCCTGCAGCTCGAGTTCGGGCTCTGAGCCTGGCACTGCTGCTGTTCCCATGCTATGTGACCACAGGGAGGCCCTGGAGGTCTCTGGGCCTTAGCCTCCCCATCTGAAAAATATAAATAGGGTTGGAATTGGCCTCGGATCCTCCCATCTACGTCCAAGGGCGTGTAAACCTGTGCTTTAAACCAGGAAAGGATTACGAACTGACGTTGGGGGTGGACCAGGCAGCCCTATTTGAAAGTAGTAGTTCATACCGATGGAGCATTTACTGTGTAGGGCACCAAGCTAGGCCGACCGGTGGGAACCTCCCTGCTGCCTTAGGAAGTGGCCCCTATCCTCTCTGTTTGACTGACTGATAAGGAAACTGAAGTACAGAGAGCTTGGGTGACATATAAGGTCAGAGATCTTGTGAGAGATTTGAACTCAGGTGCTCTGGACTCTGGCATCCCCAGGCTCAAATCCTGCCTCCTCCAGGAAGCCTCCCTTGACAAGCTCAGGCAGTGGACCCTCTCTGGGCTTGCATCCAGGCCTGTGTACTCTGGGTTGTCACTCCCAGAGCTGGTTTGGTCACTGTTGTGCATGGGACCGATACATCAGCAAATACACCAGTCAGTGAATGTGATGAATCAGTGGGTGTTGATACCTCTTTGGGGCTATCCTCTCATTCACTTCTCCCTAGCAGGTCTTCTCCTCGGCCCCTGGGGGCAGGGGGCATGCCTGCTCTGTCTGGGTGCCTGGAAGCAGGGTCTGGGCTCCCGTCTTTCTGAGGCAGGTGGGATAACTCTGCCCGGAGCGGTTCCACCGAGACCTCCGGCCAGCCTCCAGAGCCCTCCCTGAGATGTGATCCCAGGAGGGGCAGCAAGTCGGATGGTGGAAGCTGTTCCCAAGCATGCCAATCTAACCCCCCTTCCCAGCTTTGGGGCGGGAGGTGGCTCAGTTGTGGCTGATTTTAATTCACTATTTGCATTTCCCATGCAGAGCCACAGGGGAAGCACCAGGTTTGGTCAGAAGTGAAAGGGTTGGGGGGGTGGAGCCGGGCCAGAGCCTTTCCCAGGGTTTCTGTGGGAAAAGCAAGGCAGGCAGGGGAAACAGGACTGGCTCCTTCGGATGTCAGATGTCAGTGGGCTGTTGGCTGGAGGGGTGGTCTCCAGCTGCATGTACCCTGTCCTGGGTGATTTAGGGAAGCTTAGTGTATAAGAGTTATTAGATCAAGAGAGTAGGTGGAGTGTGGGCTTGGGATTGGCTGGTTTGCATACGAAAGATGTGTTCAAAGGCAGGTGAGTTGTTTCTAGGAATTTGGAGCTCTGGAAGGGGCAAGTCTCCCCAGCCAGCTAAGAACCCCTCCCTCCACCCCATTACCCCTCCCCCCACACCGTCCCAAGGTGCTAAAACAGTAAAATATACAAAATATGATGAGCACAGAGGTGGGCTTAAAAGGCAGGGAAGTGAGGGGGACGAGTAAATCCAAATTCTGAACGGAGCTCCGACAGAGGCCTCCGATCGGCCTTGGCCGTCCCCTCGGGGCCTCTGGCAAGTGGCCACCCTCTTGGCTTTCCTCATCTGTAACAGGTAGAGGTGAGACTAGTCCCAGTCCCGGGGAGGTAGTAGGTGACAGGCACAGGCAGAGCGGGGGACGCAGATGGGGAGAGGCAAAGCCGCACAGGAGCCCACAGACTGGGTTCATATCCACTCATTCACCATGTTACACAATCCCTGCGTGAGGCCTGTGGCCTCGCCTGGAAAACGGGGGTCGTCACACCACGCGAAGTGTCAGGCTTACGTGCGTCAGTTACACAGACGTGAGCGCGCTGGGTTTGGTGGGGACCACCTGAAGTGCCTGGAGCGGGGCCCTGGCCTTCGTTTTACTGTTGAGTGGGGTGATTACTGGCATTTATCAACCTCCTGGGTGCTCTCGGATAGTCTTCCCGGCGCTGCTTACCTGCAGGGCACAGGCTGGGCAAGGTGGAGCCTGGGGTTCCCATAGCCAGCGTGTGCTCCTGCCGAGACTCCAGTCTCAGAGGGTCTGATGGGAGCAGTTTGCTCTCGGTCGCTCAGCTCCATGGCCCACCCAAGCGCTCAGTCCCGGGGAGCCCAGGGTGGTGAGGCTGTGAGGCCTGCCGCTGTGAGGGGCTTCAGCGTGTCCTTTCTCCCTGTTGGCCCGCCTTGCAGAGCGTGCAGCAGAATGGCTCCATCTACATCCACGTCTACTTCACCAAGAGTGGCTTCCACCCAGACCCCCGGCAGAAGGCCCTCTACCGCCGGCTCGCCACGGTCCACATGTCACGGAGTAAGCACCCCCCCACCCCCACCCCGTGCCAGGCCCACCTGGGCAGGTGGGAGGCCCTGGCCCAGGGAGGCTGGGGTCGGTGGGCTGGGCTCAAGCCCCATCTACCCTCTGTGCCTCTGTGGACACCTGTGCATGGACGGGAGAGGAGGCAAAGAGCAGGCAGAGAAAGGGACTGTTGAGAGGCAGGGGACAGTGTTCCTAAAAGAGCAGGGCTGGCTCATGCTTGCTGTCGGGCCTGGTCAGAGCCGACACTCAAGGATGGTCTGTGAAGGAGCAACAGAAGGAGTAAGCAGGGCAGACAGGAGGGCCTCGCCCCTGCTGGATCCAGTGCGAGGTCTGTAAATGCGTCTGTGTTACCCCGGACCATGCGAGCAGGAGCTGTGCAAATGCGCTGCCCTCGGGGGGCCTTGTGCAGCGGAGCCTGGCTCCCAGGTGGCCCGTTTGGGGGGTCCCGTGTGAGGGCACCGTGAAGGCCGTGCAGCCAGATGAGGTCCGCCCTTCCCTCTCTGGCTGGCCACCCGGCCGTCCTGAGTGCGAGCACAAACCCCAGGGCCTGAGCAACCCCAGGAAGCCTTGGATCAGGGCGAACCGTTTGCGACCTCTGATGTGGCCCAGCAGTGTCACGTTCCATTTCATTTGTTCCTGCACAGCCATGGTTCAAAATTCAAGTAATTCAACAAGACTGTGCAAGTCCTCAGTCTCCTGTTCACCCCTCGCCCCACCTCCCCATAGCCACCGCCCGGAAGCTCCCGTCGCTGTTTCTCTGCTGCGTAACCTCCAGAGCTTCTCCGGACCAGCCCGTACTGCAGTTGCTTGGTTTTTCAGTTTGATGTGTTTTCTCTGGACTTCCCCCTTTGGAAGAGAGAACCCCAACCCAGGAAGGCGATTCTGGGGAGCTAAATATTCAGTGTTTAGGTGCTTTGGAGCATGTGGCTTATTGGCATCGGAGTCCTTTTCCCCTTCCTGTCCAGCTTCTCGTTTGGATCAGTCGTGGTCGTGTGCTTTTCCTCCCTCTTTGTCCTTGAGTCCACTATCTCCTGGCAGCCCTGGCGATCTCTCGCTATGCTTGCATTTCAGCAGATCTAGAGACTCAATCAGCGGCTCCCTCAGAAAGTTCCCGTTGCTCTGCCATGAATCCCGTCTGCCTGCCTCGCTTTTGTTTCCTTGCGCCTGGGGATTTAGTTGCCATCCCTCTGGCTGTTTCTGTGCAGGGCCGCGATAGATGTGCCTCTGCTTGGGTGGGTCAGGCCTTCCCTAACTTTGGGGGTATAAAAATATCCCAAAGGATGATAATTTTTTCAATATCCTCTGTAGTGGACAAAACAAACAGCTGGCGAACCTGTATCAGCCTCCACGGCTGGTCTGGAAAAGTCCCCTGTGTGTGCCGAGCCCTATTCTATGAGCGTGTCTGTGGGGTGTGATCTGTGGGATGATCTGCCCAGCTGGCTTCCATGGCGGGGTCTCCACGGCCATGGTCCCGTGACCGGCGTGGTGCAGGGATCCTGCTTAAATGTGCCTGACACCTCAGAGGTTGCCTTGGCCGTGACCCAGGGGAGCGGCTGCTCCCTGGCATCCCATGTGCCCCCGGTCGACGCCACTGTTCTCTTCTGTGGTTCGGCCTTTGGTGAGCATGGTCTGTAGCAAGGCGTGGTTGAGGTCATGTCCACGGTCAGTGTGACACATGTTGGTCTGACACATGTGGTCTGCAAAGGAGGATCTGTAGCCCCTGGACTGGAAAAGCCCACTAGGATCCTCCAGGCCTCCTCCTGTTTCTCAGCTGGGACCTCTTGGAGCAGGATGTGAAGAGACTCATAGCTGGCCACACGCCGAGTCCAGAGGGAAGAACGAGAGTATGGGATCAGAGAAGCCCCATTTCTCCCCAAAGGGCCCGCAGTCAGTACCTAGAGCAGCGTGGTCCCATAGATACGACGCCAGCCCCGCACATCCGTTATGCACTCTAGTTAATGGCCATTGAAGTCAACATCTTGTCATTTCAACATGTAATCAGTGTAAAAAATAAGCAAAATACCTTACATTCTTCTTTGCGTTAAGTTTCAAAGTCCACTGTATGTTTTGCCCTCGCAGCAGATTTTGGTTCGGACTAGCCACATGGTCAGTGTCCGTAGCCTCATGTGGCCACGGCTTTACTGGCTGGTACAATTCTAGAAGCTGTAACTCTGAGAAAAGGCGATTCTTCCCCCTGACAGAAACCAGGTCCACCTCATGTTACAATCCAGTCTGAATGCCCCCCAGTTGTAGAATGTTCTCCACTTGAGCCAAAGCCTCTCTGCTCCTGTGGCTGGGCTGCGCACAGCTCCTCCCTTCCCTGGACAGCCTCTCCCAGGTGTGGAACAGCAGCAGAGCGTGTCCCCCTGCAAGGTTTCCTCCAGGATGCCCACCCTCAGGTGTTTCCTGTGCTCCCCGGAGGTGGGGGCAGGGTCTCACATGAACAAACATGGTAGAAGTGGGGGGTATCGTTCATGTTAACAAGAAAGAGCAGCACGCCCTGGGCTGAAACCAAAGCCCAATTCTTGGAAGCATTTTTGAACTTGAGCTCATCCATAGACTCCAAAAGCCCCGAGCCCTGGTTCGGGGTGGGGGGGGTGGGAGGGATCTGGACCCTGTGGTTTTTGGAAGTGTGACGGGCAGGGACGCTGCCTGGCTGTGCTCTTCACAGTGGTCCTGCCAAGAGGGGGCGGTGCTTTGAACCCACCCTCCCCAGAGGAGGGACTAAAGCCCAGAGAAGTGACCTACTCACCAGCGTCCCTCAGGGAGACAGAGCCAGGATGTGACCCCAGAGCCCCTGTTCCTGGCCAGCTCCCTTTCCCATTTCCCCATCTCTCCCGGCTCCAGAGGGGCAAGATGAAGTCACCAGGGGGCAGGCCTTGGTTCATCTTAGCGTAAGGAAAAGCTGAAAAGTACCAGGCCAGGGTAGTGGAATGGAGATGGGATGTAAGCAAGTACTAGCCTCCTTTTCCTGGCAGGTGTTGGTTGGCAGGGTAGCGGGGAGCCTGTAGCCCACCTGGCCCCCTCAAGAGGATGTGTGGCCCGCTCCTAGCTCGGGAGTCACTGTGTAGTATTTCTCACATTGGTGGCTCCGGCCTTGTCCAGAGCTGTCTGCAGCTCTGTTATTCATGGGTTCTCCTTGTCAGTCGTGGGGTTCACAGACTGGAGCAGGCAGAGAGCAGACAAGCCAGCTGATGGGGAGGCAAACTTGGTCCGGGATAAAAAGTGGTGAGGGAAGGGGCACCTGGGTGGTTCAGTGGGTTAAGCCTCTGCCTTCGGCTCAGGTCATGATCTCAGGATTCTGGGATCGAGCTCCGCATCGGGCTCTCTGCTCAGCAGGGAGCCTGCTTCCTCCTCTCTCTCTGCCTGCCTCTCTGCCTGCTTGTGATCTCTGTCAAATAAATAAATAAAATCTTAAAAAAAAAAAAGTGGTGAGGGAGATGGAAATGGTGAGTGGGGTGGGTAGGGAAGCCTGCAGAAGAGGAGTAGTTCACCAGGGACCGGAGGGCTTTGAAGGAGCCCACTGGGAAGGTTCTGGCCATGGTGGATGCGTGCCAGGGAGATGGAGCCACACCTCCAAAGGCCCAGGGCTGGCAGATTTGAGGAAGGAGGTGGGCAAAGAAGGAAAGCGGTCAGTGGGGCCATGGTAAGCATTGCAGATGCCCTGCTTGGGGAGCGGGAACCTTCTGGGCTTCTGGAGCAGTAGGACGTGAGCAGACACTTTGTTTAAGAGAATGGTTGTTTGTGTGGAGAGCAGGTTGTGGGGACAAGAGCGGCCACCAGGAGTCTGGTGAGGACTGGCCGTCGGGAGGGGGACGCCGTGGCTGGCCCGCGGTGGGGCCCCGTTGGTGGGAGGAGTGGTTGGAGGTGAGACGCGTGCTGCGGGCTGTCCCTGGAACGGCCGATGGAACGTTTGGAGCAGATTCTGGAGAGAGGAGATGCCAGGTTTTTGCCTGGGGCAGTTGGGCAGGTGTTGGTGTCCCTGCCAAGATGGTGAAACGGACGGGATGAGGTCCGAGAGGGCAGCTCAGGCTCTCCAGCTCCCGTTGCTGTCCCCTTGTTTTGGGGTGCAAGAGAGCAGCCAAGAGACGAGCGAGTGGCTGGTGCCAGCTCTCCTGCCTGCCCTCTTGCCTCCGCCTCCCTCCCACAGTGATCAACAAATACAAGCGCCGGCGATTCCAAAAAACCAAGAACCTGTTGACGGGAGAGACAGAAGCCGACCCAGAAATGATCAAGGTGAATGTGAGCGGGGCTGTGGGGCCTTGGGCAAGCGTCTGGGCCCTTCACAGCCCCGCAGCCAGCCCCCGGGGTGCCCCGGGGCAGAGCCGCTGTGGAGGCTGGCTCTGGCCTCACCCGCAGGGGCGGGCGAGCTCTCCTCTCTGGAAGCTGGGTGGGAATCCGGGCCAACTCTCAGGACCCGTCGGCTCTAGGCGAGGGCGTGGCAGCCAGCAGCCACGCAGCAGGTGCTTAGGCGCTTCCCACCAGCCCTAGCGAGAAGGTCCTGTCACTGTTCCCATCTTCAGACAAGGAGACTTGGCCCAAGTGTCACATCCAGGATGCAGCAGGCCCCAGAGCCCAGGCTCAGCCCAGCCCAGAGCAGGCGGCTGATAGTGGGCCCAGAGCAGGAATGCTATGTGGCAGCCTGGGGGCGCTGGGGTGTGAGCCTGTGCTGGCACCGAGAGTCTTCCTTTCTCTGTGGCGAGGGGAGGGACAGGACGGGAGGCGTGGCTCCCAAGCACAGACCGCATGTGGGTCCCACATCTGTGCTGTCATGAGGCCGGGCTTCGCAGCCTGGCACGTGACCCCATCCATATCCTTGGGGCTCAGTGTTCTGCTCTGTTAGGTGGCTGGGGGGAGGGCGTGGGGAGATGCTGTGGAGGCTGGCCTGGGGATCATCTGGGGTAAGCCCTTGGCCGGCTGTCACTGTGGGGCAACCGTCACTGTGGGGGTTGCCCCTCTGCTGTTGTAATGTCACGGGAGCCCGCAGGGAGAAGTGGGAAGGTGCCTCAGAGGCCTCCCTCCCCCAACCCCGCCTCACCCCATCTTCCCTCAGAGAGCTGAGGACTATGGGCCCGTGGAGGTGATCTCCCACTGGCATCCCAACATCACCATCAACATCGTGGACGACCACACGCCGTGGGTGAAGGGCAGCGTGCCACCGCCTCTGGACCAGTGTGAGCCCTACCCCCGGACCCCAGCCCTGACTCCCTGTGCGATCTGCCTGGGTCTCTACCACTCCCGGGCTCCCTGCCTGCTCCCCGCCTGCCCCCCCTGGCACTCCTCTGTTTCTCCTCCCCCTCCTGTACTTCCTGGTGACCCCCACACTGACCCCCGGGTGCCCAAACCCATCCTCTGGCAAGTCTCACCTGGCCCATGAGCTGTGGCCGACTTTGGAAGTCAGGACGGCGTCCCTGAGAAACCTGGATTCCTAACTTCTCTTACAAAACCCTGATATGTGGCCATCACAGGGTAGCCGTGGGTTGGAGCCAAGCCACAGACAGCCCCTTCAGGTGGGGCCTACCCAGCCCTCTCTACCCTGTCTCCTCCATGGAGGTCAAGCAGCTCTTCAGCTCCCTATGGTGTAGCTGAGAAGCGTCCCCTGTTGCTGGTCTCTGTCAGAGGTCCCCAGGGACATCTGAATCTGCCACCTTTGGCCTTGGAGGCCCAAGGGATGTCTCCACCCTCTTGGGTGCCAGCGGCCTCCAGCCCCGCTGAGCGGTGCCCCTGCCCCACGTGCCTGCAGATGTGAAGTTCGACGCCGTGAGTGGGGACTACTACCCCATCATCTACTTCAATGACTACTGGAACTTGCAGAAGGACTACTATCCCATCAATGAGAGCCTGGCCAGCCTGCCGCTCCGTGTCTCCTTCTGCCCGCTCTCGCTCTGGCGCTGGCAGCTCTACGCCGCCCAGAGCACCAAGTCACCCTGGAACTTCCTGGGGGACGAGCTGTATGAGCAGTCAGATGAGGAGCAGGACTCAGTGAAGGTGAGGCCGGACGGGGGCTTTCCGACCCCTTCCTGGGCTGCACGAGGGGAAGGGGAAGTGGGCCCGCCAGCAGCCTGGGGACCTCTAGCCCAACCTCCCTGCCCAGTTTCACAATCTCCCAGGCCCCCTCCCCACAGAAGGCCCTGGCTAGCTCTGGCGGTCCTGTCTCCGAGGCTTTCTGGGGACCTCCTTGTCATCCTTGTAATGGCTTTTCTGTCGGCTCAACCAGGCCTTCAGGTCTGGACCTGCATCCCTGTCCCCACCCCAGCCTGTCTCCTTGACCCTGGGCTCTGACTCCGAGTCTCTGCTCTCTCTTGCTGAGTCCTTGAATATCGTCTGTCCCCACCTTTCAGTTGGCCTGTGCCTGTGATCTAGACACTCGTCTGGGCCTCCCTGAGCTTGTTTTCGGGGCTGTTTCCAGTCCTCACCCTAGCTCTCCCTTCATCTGTCTCGGTCACCCTGCTTCTCGCCCTGTCACTGTCTCTCCACCCCCCCCACCCACCCCTGCCTGTCTGCACAGCACTCGCTCGGCCCTCCGTGCCCCTCTGCCTGTCCTCACCCACTGTCCTACTGACTGGCATGCTCTCTCCTTCCCTGGGGCAGCCCCAGGGCTCAGGGCCTCTGGGATCCAGGGGAAGGAGAATGGGGCTGGCTAGTGAAGGTGCCGCAGCGGTCAGCTCTGGGCAAGGGCACAGCCGTGCTTACAGGCCTCGCCTCCCACCCCCACCTCCAGGTCGCGCTCTTAGAGACCAACCCCTACCTGTTGGCGCTCACCATCATCGTGTCCATCGTGCACAGTGTCTTTGAGTTCCTGGCCTTCAAGAACGGTAGGGTGGGACCCTGGGGCCCATGGGAGGCCATGGGGGGCTGGGGATAGGAGGGTGAGGGGTGGAGCCTGCCCTCTATGTGGAGTCTCTCAGCCCCACTCTCCAGAGGCCCGAGGAGCTGGGGAAGGTAATGGCCCTGAAACTCCCAGCCCAGAAACTCCCATCCTGCGGGTGTGGCGCCGGGGAAGGAGCTGGCCTGCTGCTCCAGCAGAGGCCTGGATGGCGCCACCAGGAAGCAGGGCCGGGGAACTCCGAGGCTGCGATCAACCAGGGAAGCCCCCGAGCTGCTCCTGCTGGCCTGCATAGCAGGCTTTTCTTTGGGGGAGGCCCCTCGAGGTTGAGTGCATGGGGCCCACCTGAGTGGGGTGGTGACAGCCCTGTCTCCAAAAGGCCCCTAGGTTGCAGAGGCCAGCAGTGCTGATGGCCAGCATTTGAGGGGGGCCTGGCCAAGTGTCAGGCATTGTTCTTAGCGCCCTCGTGGGTCAGCTTACGGCGTCCCCATGGCCCCAGCCCCACGAGGAAGCCTGTCATTGCTTCTGTGCTTGCAGGTGAGGAAGTGGAGACTCAGGCTGGGTAACTTGCCCACAGTCTCACAGCTCCCAAGTGACAGAGCCAGAACTGGGACCCAGGAGGGGGGTCCGACACCCACTTTCCCCATCTAAGCCCCTGTGGGCCACTGCATCCTTCCCTCGAGAGGCACGGGTCTGCCAGGAGGCCTGTTGCCCTACAGCTTGTTCGAACAGCAGCCCTCATGGGTGTTCGCGTTATTAAGACAATACTGCCGCAATCCAGCGTTACCATCCAGAAGTTGTTAACACCCGAACTGGAGGGACTGGAGAGTAGGCTGTGCCGCCCACCTGGAGGGAGGGAGTTGTTAGCTGTGCCTGGCCACGCCTGCTGAATTCCAGCCAGGTAGCCTGCAGTCCCACTTCCTCCTGAGAGACAAGGGCACAGAGGGTATGGTCCCTCGCCCGAGGTCACCCAGCAGGGGCCTGGGCCGCTGGCGCCTTTACACCCTGTGCTTGTTGCCTCCCTGGTCTGAGGCAGGACTCCAACAGAACTCCGTCTCTAGATCCATTCTTCCCAGTCAGGACTTGGGGGGGGCTCTAGGAGTGTCCCCCTGAGGTCTCCTCAGGCCCTGATGGTCTGGTGGGGGGTGGGGCAAGCCTGCTGAGCATGTTGGAGCTCTGGAATTGGAATCAGAGTGGGTGGGTGGCCTTGCATGCCGATGCAGAGCCAGCCCTGTGTGACCCTGGGCCTGGCTTCTCTTCCACAAGGCAGGCATCATGGTGGTCCGGCCATGGCCACCGTGGCTGCGGGAGTTGGACAGCGCTGGTACCCGCTTTGGCCCACAGGAGGCCAGGACTCAGAGAGGGACTGCCTAGCCCTGTGGGTGGGGGTCCACCAGGGGCACGGGAAGGAGGTCTGGTTGGGGACCAGACGTCAGGACCTTATCTCCACCCCAGGAGTGTCTGAGGTCCTTCTGGATTTCAGAATGGTGGGCTGGAGGAGCTGGTCTCGAAGTGCACATCCAAGAGCCTCCTGTCCAGGGGAGCATGACACCAGGTGGACAGCCTGGTTCTGGGGTTGTGCGCACCTGGCTCACATCCAGATTCTGCCAGGGCAGGCTCTGCAACCTGAGGAATGGGACTTCCCTGACCAGCCTCCACTCCTGGTGTGTGGCAAGCACAGGACATGGCAGGGGCAACCGTCCCTGTCCCTGTCCCTGCAGCCACCATCCTGTCGACTGCTCTGGTGGCGCCTGTGAGGCAAAGACTTCATGGAAGGGGATGGTGGTGTGCACCCCACCCCCTTGGCAGACCCAGTGCCATGTTGGGGTTCTGAGGAGGACGGGACCTGAGGGAGCTGCGGGAGGGACTCGGAGGTGCCCCAGCTCGGCTTCACCCCAACTCTTGTGCAGATATCCAGTTTTGGAACAGCCGGCAATCTCTGGAGGGCCTGTCCGTGCGCTCCGTCTTCTTCGGCGTTTTCCAGTCTTTTGTGGTCCTTCTCTATATCCTGGACAACGAGACCAACTTCGTGGTCCAGGTCAGCGTCTTCATCGGGGTCCTCATCGACCTCTGGAAGATCACCAAGGTCATGGACGTCCGGGTAAGGCCGGGCCACTGTGCTGTTGTGGGGGCCGCCAGGGGCTTGGAATGGGGGTTGTCTGCCTCAGCCAGACCCTGGAGCTGGCCCCTGGGGGTTTCCCAATGCCTGTCGCACTCCCAGGACCAAGGGGATTTTCGCACCAGGGGATTTTTTGGGTCACTCGTGGGGCAGGGGAACTGGGAACAGTGAGGAAGGGCAGGGGCTGGAGCTGCCGTGGGAGTGTGAGCCAGGGTGGCAGCTGACCACGGCCTCCCTCCCTATCTGCAGCTGGACCGGGAGCACAAAGTGGCAGGACTCTTTCCCCGCCCAACCTTCAAAGACAAGTCCACGTACATCGAGTCCTCGACCAAAGTATATGATGATGTGAGTGTCCCCTATAGTGGGCCCCCAGGAGGGTCTCCAAGCACCCACACACCCCAGACTAGGAGAGGGGCAGTGGGTGGGGTCCAAGGCATCTGCCTGCCGACTGCCGGGCCCGTCCATTCTTTATGGCCTGGGTCACACCCTCCAGGGTTCCGGGCCTGCCGTGTATACTTCCTGTCCAAGTCCAGAGTTCCCAGGGCCACCTGGAAATTCCCCTGGCCTGGCCTGCCAGACCAGGTGTGGGTGGGTGAGGGTGGGGAGCAGGGGTGCCAGCCCCGCCCTGTGCCCCACAGATGGCGTTCCGGTACCTGTCGTGGATCCTCTTCCCGCTCCTGGGCTGCTACGCGGTCTACAGCCTCCTGTACCTGGAGCACAAGGGCTGGTACTCCTGGGTGCTCAGCATGCTCTATGGCTTCCTGCTGACCTTCGGTGAGCAGCCCCCCCGCCACGCTCGGCCCTCCTGCGTGGGCCAGACTCAGCAGCACACATTCCCGGGTCCACGCTGGGTCACGCAGGGGGCCAGCTGGGGTCCCGTCAGCCTGGCCCTACCCTCCTCATGCTCCTGGCCCCATGCAGGAGAGATTCATCCCCAGATGGGGATGACCCCAGGTGGGCAGGGGTGGCATGTGAGGAGCCTTGGAGGGGTGCCCGGCCTAGTAGGCTGGGGAGGACTTCCATGAGGCCGTGCATAGTGCGTTTCAGTCATTGTCCTTGGGGCCCCTTCAGAGTAGACAAGCCGACAGGCATGTTGCAGCATGTGGCAAGTGCCACGAGGGGCTGAAGTTAAGGGGGTTGGGGAGACCTCTCTCGGGAGACGGTATGCACATGGAGGCCCGAAAGATGCCCGGGGGGCTGGTGAGGAAGCTGCGGTAGGACGTGCCTGGGCGCGGGAGCGGCAGGGCGGCCAGGGCAGCCAGAGGACAGCACAGGGACAGAGACCAGATGTGCTGTCAGAGAGGTTGGGGGTCAGGGCACCCCTTCTTCTGCTCACGGGGCTCCTGCCGTCATCACCGCAGGCTTCATCACCATGACCCCGCAGCTCTTCATCAACTATAAGCTCAAATCCGTGGCCCACCTGCCCTGGCGTATGCTTACCTACAAGGCCCTCAACACCTTCATCGACGACCTGTTTGCCTTTGTCATCAAGATGCCCGTCATGTACCGGATAGGCTGCCTGCGGGACGGTGAGGGCTGCGGGGCGAGGGGGGCGCCCGCTCTGGCCTCGGGGTTCAGTCCAGGGCTGCCGGGCGGGCCCTTCCCTTCACACGACCCCCCTCGCCCCGCCCCCAGATGTGGTCTTCTTCATCTACCTCTACCAACGGTGGATCTACCGCGTCGACCCCACGCGGGTGAATGAGTTTGGCATGAGTGGCGAGGCCCCGACGGCAGCCGCAGCGGGGGCTCTCCCACCCCCACCCGCCCCGGCCCCCACCACAACCGCCGCCGCCTCCAGGGAGGAGGCCTCTACACCCCTGCCCGCCAAGCCCACCCCAGGGGCCAGCTCCGCCAGCGAGCCCCAGGAAGCCCCTCCAAAGCCAGCAGAGGACAAGAAAAGGGATTAGCCGCCCCTGGTCGTCCTCTTCCGCTCCGGCTCCTGGTGACCATCACCCCTCCCCCTGCTGCCCCGGCCCCCCTCGCCTCCCCTCCCTGTCGCCCTTTCCCTGGACAGATCGGGCCAGGGCGGCGGGAGGCCCCCCTCGGGCCGGAGCCCAGCGTGTGTCGCAGGGGCCGGGGCAGGCCAGGGCACGTTGTCTGTGGAGGCGCCGTCTGTCCGTATGTTCCTCTGTGTTTCTAGCCATCTCACCCTGCCTGCCCAGCACCATTGGGAATCATGGTGAAGCGACGTGGCGCTGCCGAGGTGGGGGGGCCCGGCGGGGGAGCGGCTGGGGCCCCTCTGTGGGATGCCCACGGCCATTTGTCATCTTGTTCCTTGTCCCCTGGCCACGCCCCTCCTCCCAGACCGCCGCCCTTTAACACAGTCTGGATTTAATAAATTCATATGGGTGTTTAACTTAAACTCAGCAACCCCCCTCGTTCCTGCCTTCCTCTGCCCCGCTCCGGGGGGTAGCTTCACCCGGGCTGGGGGTGGCTCTCCTTGGGTTTGTGAGGGAGACCTGCAGGGTGCAGGACACAGTAAAGTGGGAGACAGGGGCCCTCGGGGCCAGGCCCTTCTTACCCTTCTCCCCCTCCCAGCAGCCTTCTGAGGGGCTTCTCTAACTGTCCCCATTTTGCAAATGGGAAGCTGTGCGCTGGGGCCTTCTTGTACAACGAGGCTGTGTCTGGCCGGCCGTGGCTCAGAGCCCTGCCTGTGCCCACTGATTATCTCCTGGCCTCACGAGTAGACACCCACTGTCCTGATCATTTCCCATCAGAATAACTTGTTCAGCGGGCCCCACACACTGGACACATAAACCTTGCTTCTCTGGGCCTATGAGCTTTCTGGCCAGGTAGCAGTAGGGGTACCGGGGTGAATCCTTAGGCAGAGGGGTGTAGTGCCTGGCTGTAGAGCTCTCGACCTGTTGGGGCAACCTGAGCATCCTTGGGGCTGCCTGCCCTGAGGACCTAAGACCTGCCCTAAGGCCAAGACCTTAGTGCATGGCACGTGTGTCTTCCCAACTACCTGGGTGCTGGGACTGCTCACCCACTTTATAGACAGGACATAGGTCTCTGGGTGTCCCTGTGTTCCGAGGGGCCGGGACCCCGTGTTTCCAGATTTCCTGTTCTGGGAGGTGGCTTCATCAACACTGTAGGGAGAGGAGGCCCCGGGACTGACGACCACACCAGGCCCCAGCTGCCACCCCACCCCACAGAGCCAGGCAGGGAATCCGGGAGGTCTTGGGAGGCATTAGCACACACAGAGCCCTGAGTGCCAGGTGTACACACACAGGACAGCGGGCTCCTCCTCGCCTGAGGTAGCCAGGGACGACCCACTCTGCTCCCTCCCCTGCTCTGCCTCATTTCACAGTTGCCAGCTAGTTCCCTGCTGGGCTTCCGTCCTGCAACTCCAGGAACTAGGGAGGCTCTCAGGCCCCCTGGACTCACTGGGCTCCCCCTCCAGGCACACGCCCAAGACTTTGGCAAAGCCCCTCAGCTATAACATACACCCTCATCCCTCAGGAGCCTCACTTCTTCACTTCCTCTGAGACCACCTGGTCCAGGCTGTTCCCTCTTCTCCTGTCCCAGTCCTGGCCCTGGGGACTCGCTCAGCAGCCAGAGGGTTTTCTAAAGCACAAAACTGACCCTACTGGGCCTCGGCCCAAAATCTACTGTGGTTCCCAGTACCCTTGGGAGGAGGCCAGGCCCCTAACTAATGAGCGAGACCTTGAGGGGATGGGCCTAACCCCTACAGCCTGGTACATCTCCCTTGTTTTAACTTGACATCACCTGACTCTAGACCCTGTTCTCCCCTTACCTGGGACACCCTTGGGCACATAACTTTACCTTATCCTATGTGTCCTCCACATTGTGGTTCCAATGTCTCTTCTTTCAGGAAGCCCTCCCTGACCACCTCATCTGGGATCCCCACACACATCTGGGAAGCCTCACACACTTCCCTGGATAGCCACATAGACCCTTCATCATTTCAACTCTGCTCAGCGTCATCTCAGACCCTCCCTGAACATCCCCCAAACCGTATCCTCCAGACCCAATCCATATATCCTGCTTTATTCTGTAATGCTGTCATCACCACCAGACTTATGTATATATTTGCTTCTCTCTTTCCATTCGTCTCGCCCACCTTGAATTTCAGTTCCATGTGATGGCAGGGGCTTTTGTTTCTTAGGTTCTTTGCTGTGTCCCTAGCTTTTGGAACAGTACTCAGCACATGTAAGAACTATATTGCAATATTTTGCAATATTGCAGATATTTTTAGTATCTCAGTTAATCCTCACAACCATCTTATGACAAGACCCATTTTACAGACAGGGAAACCGAGGCTCAGAGAGATGAAGTCAGTTGCCTGAGGTCACATGGCTGGTAAGTGGAAGACCTACGTTTCCTGATTCTGGACCCTCACATCATCACTCTTGCAGTGCTCTTGTCCAGTGCAAGACTACAGCCTGCAGGCCGAATCCAGCTTTTTCTAGTATTTGTGTGATTTTTACATGTTTAAGTGGTTGGAAAAAAAAAAACAACCTCAAAACTATTTCCTTTGATATAAAAATTTGATACAAAGTCCAGATTTCAGTGTCCATAAAATGTTGTATTGGAACACGGCCATACTCATTGTTTCTGTGCTGTCTTTGGCCACTTTTTGTGGAAAAAGTTTGCTCGATATTTTGCTGTACGGCAGTAGTTCTCCAGCTTGGGTGTGAGCTTTTTGCATCCCCTGAAGGGCTGAGGGCCACACTTTGAGACTGCAGCTGTACACGGTTCTGCTTCTCACAAGCAGACAGCCGGCCTGGCTTGGTGACTGCCCTGACCTGGTGCCCAGGACAGGCCCTGGCACACAACAGGTGCTCAATACCTGCATGCGGAATGAACCCATGAGGCCGTGTGGTCATGCGTGGAGAGAGGAGGTGGACATTTTTAGGGAAGCAGACACAAGATGTCAAACCTTGGCTCTCTGTGGTCTGAGGGTGCGGGGTACCCAAGTTGGTTATTGGACACCTACTGTGTTCTAAGGACTGTCCTAGGCGCTAGGGTTAGAGCAAGGAACAAAGCAGACAAAACCTAAAACTAGCATTCTAGCCATAAACGTTTAAGTATCTTAAACCCCAATTAACAGTTGAAGAAACTGAGGCATACATAGAGAGACTGGTTTTCCTAAAGATCATTACTACCAATGGCAGCTGGAGCCCTGGCAACCTCCTGATCCCAAAGCTTCCCTTACAGCCAGGGAAACAGCAAGCTCAGCTCCCGCTGGCAGACCTGGGGGGCGGGCCTCAGTTTCCCGACTTGTTCCATGGGTACGGCGTGAGTGGCCCTAAGCAAGCCTCAATTGTCTCCGCCAAAGCAATGGGCAGCGGCACGGGTCCAACCCCTCCCGTGTGCCCGGCCTCCCCTTCCCGGCCGGCCCCGCCCCCGAGGCCACGTGACGCGTGGGGGTTTTCCCGTTCCCCCTAGCGTGACGTCACGATGGGGTACGGGCCAATGGGCGCGCAGGCCGGCGGCGCCGGGGAATTCCGCCGCCCCGCCCCCGCCCGCCGCCCGCCCGGCCCGGCCCGGCGCCCCCCGC
The DNA here is from genome assembly GCA_004024625.1 of Mellivora capensis. Classification (NCBI taxonomy): domain Eukaryota; kingdom Metazoa; phylum Chordata; class Mammalia; order Carnivora; family Mustelidae; genus Mellivora; species Mellivora capensis. The sequence goes on along the minus strand of PISX010014060.1, from coordinate 25,811 downwards.
AGCCCCGGGCGCCTTGCGTCCAGCCCGGCCTGAGGCCCCAGCCCCTGCGCCGCTCGTTCGACCCGCGATCGTCCTCCGGACCGTGCCCCCTGGCCGCACGGCCTGCCCGCGTGTGTGTTTTGATCTGGGCCGGCCTCCGGGTCGTCCGTCCCCACTGGTCGGGCCATGCCGAGTCGCCGCGTCGCCAGACCGTCCGCAGCGCCGGAGCTGGGAGCCTTGGGTAAGCGGGACTCGGGTTCGGGAGAGAAGTCTGGGGCAGGACTGGAAATGCGGGGGTTCTGGGGGCCAGGAGTAGTCTGGGGGTTCCTACAGGAGTCTAGGGGCTTTGGGGGACGAGGCTGAGGGTTCCAGGGACATTGTATCAAAGGGAAGGAAGGGGGCAGATGATAGTGACGGGGTCCAGCCCAAGGTAAGAGGGAGGCGTCCCACTACAGAGTGAGAAGGGGGCGGGGCCTGACCCTGAGGCAAAGGAGGGGGCGGGCCCGACTCCGCGAGATGGGGGCGGGGCCTGGCTCAGAGAAGGCGGGGCGGGACCCGCTCCTGAGGAGTGGGGGCGTGGCCAGCCTCGGAGAAGGGGGAGACGAGAGAGGGGCCAGACTCAGAGTGGGCGAGACTGCGGGCCTTGGCTCACCGAAGGGGGCGGGGACTGACTATGAAAGCGAGAAGGGGGCGGAGCCTAACTCTAAGAAGGAAGCAAGGTCCTACTCAGGGTAAGGGGGAGGGGCCCAACTCTGGCAGGGAAAAGGGGGAGGGCTTGTTCCGAAAAAAGAAGCCGGGGCCTGACTCGGAGAAGAAAGGGGGAGTGGGGCTTGCTTCAGTAGAGGAGGGGCAGGGTCTGAGAGGGAGAAGGGGACGGGGTGACACTGAAAAAGTGAAGGGGTAGGGTTGACCCTGAGAGAAAGGACGGGGTGGGGGCTTTCGTAACTGAGGTTGAGAAGGGCCCCTCCAGACCCGACCTTAAGGAAGAGAAGGAGCTGGCGGCCTGAGTGTGATGCACGCTGGGGAGAATGACAGAAACTAGGGATCCGGTCCATAAGTTAGAGAAGGAAGCAAGGCCAGATCCTGCGGGCGTTAAGGGTGAGGGAGTGGGGGTGCCTGATCCGAGGGGGCGGGGCCAGGAGAGGAACGGGGTGGGGCCTAGCAGACTCTCGGGTCCTCCCGCTGCATCTCCATCACCTCCTGAGACTTGCCTCCCTCCCTGCTGCAGGGTCCGCGGACCTCTCCTCGCTCTCGCTCGCCGTTTCCAGGACCACGGGTGAGCAGCCCACCACAGTTCCGGCCCACCCGCGCGCTCAGGACGGGGGAGGGGGGAATCCTGTGGAGGCGGCTTTGGGCTCACCGCGGGTTGAGATTGGGGCCCCAGGTGCCCCTACTTCCCGGGTGGTTAAGAGCTGGACAGGTAAAGCTAACCTGGGCGAATAGATGTATTCGCCCTGTAAGAAGAGCCCTCTTTATAGATTGGCCATGGTAGTGCAGAGGGTTAAAAATGACCTGCCAATGCTGCCACCTCCTCGCTCTGTGAATGCCTGCAAATCACTTCTCTCTGGGCCTCAGTTTTCCTCATCTGTACAGTGGACATAATGTCAGTGCCTCCCTTTGTCGGGGGATTGAGAGGATTCAATGAGCTGATACAGGCAGGCTTTCAAAGCAGTGTCTGGCACACAGTAAAGTCTCAATGAGCATTAACTGTTCACAGATGTTGTGATGATGATGATGATGATGATTACTATTACTATTGTCAGACTGCCTATAACAGTGGTTCTTAAACCTTTGTGTGCACTGGAGTCCCCCAGGGAGCTTGTTAAAACACATTGTTGGGCCCTACCTCTAGAGTTTCTGATTCAGTAGGTCTAGGATCGGCCCCAAGAGTTTGCATTTCTGGCAAGTTCCCAAAAGATGCTCAGAACCACTAGCGGGAAGGTCCTTCAGCCAGTGTCGTCCAAAATTCGGTGCTGCCCAAGAAAATGCAAAATCATGGCCAAATGACAACATCCTCTCTCTTGTAAATCTGCTGGGATTAGGAGGGCAGGAACTGAGTCCTGTTACCATGAAGACTCAGCACCTAGTGGGCTGGGGCTGGGCCTTGGTCTGGAGGTAGAATTCTGGGATGGACCCTAGCAGGGCTGGCCTGGCCATGAAGGAGGCTCTGCTGGTTCTCTAACAGGTCTGAGAGTGTGGACAATGGGGAAAGGTGGGGCATGGTGCTGGGGACAGGTACTACCCACGCACTGGTTCTGGGCAGGAACAAGGCTGAGGTTTTTTTCTGGCCCAAGATCTCTGGTTTCAATTGAGAGTCATTTGTGATGTCATCTCTTCAATAAATATTTATTGAATGCCTGTTCTGTACCTCGTCCTGTGCTGGGCAGCACTGGGGACTCGACAGTGCCTGAAACAGCCTAACTCCGCCCTCATGGGTTCCTTACCTGGATGTGGAGGCCAGGCACTTAGGCAATAAATTAAATGTGGGATTACCAAATGTGATAAAGGCTCCGAAGAAGTCTCGGGGTCAGTGAAATCTAACAGCAGGGTAAGGATGGGAAAACTAAATGCTGTGACCGAGTGGGAGGGAAACATCTCCCTCATTCTGATGGGCTAGACACGTAGGGTACCTTGGATATACGGTAGGGACAGGTAAGAGTCCCTTTACATAAAGTCATGCCAAATCCTAACCAGTACCAATAAAATGATAAAACAAAGGTATGTAACTGTGAGTGACTGGAGCTATCTTAGGGACCAGGGGGATGTCTTAGATAAAGTGGTCAGGGAAGACCTATCTAGTAGGTGACATTTGAGCAGGGACCTGAAGGAGGAGGAGGGGGGAGGAGGCCTTGCAAAGAACTGGAGGAAGAACATTCTGACAGAGAGAAGGTTGTGCTAAGGCCCTGAGGCAGGAAAGACATGGCTGGTGTTCTGCCTGCGTGGGGCCCATCCTGGCTGTCCCTGGATGGTGGCACATCTTTGTGGGAGGTCAGGGTGGGATGGAATGTTATTTGAGTTGAACCCTAAATAAGGAGAAGTTCCCAATGTTTGCTGGCTGAAAGAGGATTTTTTTCCCCAAAGATTTATTTATTTGTTTGAGAGAGAGAGAGTAAAAGCAGAGGGAGAGGGAGAGGGAATCCTCCAGCAGACTGTTTGCCGAGCAGTGAGCCTGATGCGGGCTGGATGGATCCCAGGTCCCCCAGGATCATGACCTGAGCAGAAAGCAAGAGTCAGCTGCTCAACCGACTGAGCCACCCAGGCGCCCCCGGAAGGGGATTTTTAGGTAATAATGCTCTTAACTAAGCTTTATGGAGGGGCTAGGGCAGTTAGACATGGTGCTAAGCAGTTCGCCTGTGGGATTCGGAATCCTCATGTTCACACCTTGAGATGGGAGCTCAGACCTCATTTGAGAAAGACTCAGAGAGGTTGAGAGACTTGCCCGAGGCTACTTAGTGAGTGTGTGAGACGTAGGATTGCAACCAGCATCTGTGTGACTCTATACTCCGTGCTCTGAAAGCAGGTCCGCTACCCTCTTCATTTTAGAGATGGGAGCCTGAGGTCTAGAGAGGGAGGGCGGGTTGGTCACCCAAGTCCATAAAAGAATGTCCCCCAACACTTGATCTGCTGGTAGCCAGCATTTACACAGGGCCTACTATTCTAAGCAGTTCCAAGTGCTTCCCACGTATTAGCTCATTTAATTTTCACAGCAGCGCAATGAGGCATTATCACTGTGTCCATTTTACAGATGGAGAAACCAAGGCAAAGAGGGGTTAAGTGGAGGGGCTCAGGGCCCTCCAGTTAGGAAGCTGCACAGCCACGATTTGAACTGAGGTACTCCAAACCTCAGGCCACTGCTGCCCGGGCCTCGGTTTCCTCCTGCAACCTGGGCAAAGTCTAACTCCTCTTCAGGCCCACAGGTCATCCAGCACGGACGCCTCAGAGTTTTTCCCAAGTTTAGTGACCGGAGGTTGGCCCTGCCAGTGATCTACAGCCTGTCCCTTCTTCTGTCCCAGCCTCAGTGTCCCCAGCTACCCAGTGGGGGTATCTTCCCTACCCTGCTGACTTCACAGATCACAGGAGATAAGGGGAGCAGGAAAACTGCTTTCCGAGGAGCAAAGGTCTGGCTGCCAGGAGCCACTCCCCGAGAGTGGAGGAGGAGGACAGGTCTGGGAGCAGTGCAGGCTGGCGTTGATCCATCTGTGGCCAGCAGCTGGGGCAGGTGACCCTGAGAGGGGCTCTGGGCCCGGCCTGCCCCATCTCGCTGTGTGACCCCAGGCCGGCCTGCTCGCTCTGGCCTTCCTATCTTCCTGTCTATAGAATGACGGGAGGTTTGTTTTGGTTTCTCCGTGGCCCCTTTCAAGACTTAGCTTTCCCAAGAAGGTGATGAGGGGCTTCCCCAGCCTTTAGAATCTTAGCTGTTTAATTTTTTTCCTGGTCATAAGATCCTTGGCTTCCTTGGGTCCTCAATGATGCCTTTGAATTCCTGGCCTTAATGTTTTTTTAAGAAGGCGCTTGAGGGTCCCCTGACCCTGGGGGCCCCAATATTGCGAGCTGAAGGGAGGGTAGCCCAAGAGGGTGCAATCGGGCTTGGGGTTTGGCACCCCAGCAAGCCAGAGCCCAGTTTCCCAGGATGGAGGAAGAGAGAAAGGGGGAGGGTTCCAGGCGGGGATGGGGTTGGGGAATCTGTCTTAAAAGATGAAAATCCTGACCGCTTTCTGGACCTCACCTTTCTCTTTCTCTTTCTCTTCCTTCCACAGATGAACTGGGTAAGTATCACAGGGCAGGTCTGGGGGAAGGGGTGAGGGTTGGCGAGATGTCCTAGTGCTCACAGGCTGGGATCTGGGACTTCTTTGCTGTTGGGTAGAACTGTTGGGGACTTTAATATTTCTGTTCCCAAACTTCCAGCAATACTTGATCCTTAGAAAAGCCTCCCCACATCAGCTGCCCTTAGTGTTACCATTACCGCGAGCACTGGGTCGTTTTCTCAGTGAACTCTATGGAGCATGCCCCGTGGGCCAGGCATCAAATTAAGCCGTGAGCCAAATGAGGTCCCTACCCTCCTATGAGCTGACACTCTGGTGGGGGCGATAGTAGGAAAGGGAGTAAATGAACAAGATCATGTCAGATCGGGCTGAGGCTATGAAGGAGATAACGGGAAGAGGAGCCGATGGCCCGGGAAGACACACACTAGGTAGGCCTTTCAGAAGAGGTGACATTTGAGCTGAGACCTGAAGGACGAGGAGCCAGAGTGGGTTGAATGGGGGGAAGGACGGAATAGGCAGATGGAGAGTAGGCACAGCACCCCCAAAGAGGGCCAGGCCTTGCTGTGAGCAAGCAACAGAAAAGAGACTGGAGCAGGGCAAGAGGCGGGTAGGGGGTTTGTTGGCAGGAGACCGAAGGCCCGGGACAGGAGGGGGCAGTCCACACAAGGCTCTGTGGCAGGGGGTCAGGGGTGTGGGGTTTTGTTTGTTTGTTTGTTTGTTTGTTTCCTGAGATGAATCGGGTTTGGGGAAGGTGTTATATGGAGAGGTTGTTGACTTTGAGTCTTAGGGGAGATGGGAGCCATGGGAGGTGTCTGAGCGGAGTGGGGACAGGGTCTGACCTAAGCTATGCCTGGCTTGGAGGAGGCCAGAGGGGGAACAGGAGCAGTAGTTCAGAGGGGAGATGGTGAGCGTGGACCAGAATGGAGCTGGGGGTATGGGGAGCAGCGGTGGGAGCGTAAACATGTATTTGAGGTAAGAAGCAGAAGAGGTTCAAGGATGGGGACAGATGTGGGATCATGAGCAGCTATGCGGGCTTCCAGCTTGTGTACTTGGTGAACGGGGATGCTGCTTTCTGAGGTGGGAACTGCTTGGGGTGTTGTTGTTATTAAACAATAACAGGTGTCCCTGTCCCTGCTTCTCCCCCCGGGGGGGGGGGGGAGGCGGGGGAGAAGCAGGGACAGGGACACCTGTCACCTGGCCCTACCTTTGTCCAGGTGAGAGGGGATGGAGACATGATTTCAGGCACTGTTAGGGAGGAGAGTGGACATGAGGGTGCAGGAGGAGAACCCAGGCCGGCCCCGGTTTCTGGGCTCCAGAACTGGGGAACTGTTAGCAAGCAGGGTGGGGGCTTTTTGGGGGTTGGGAGCCGAGCCCCCACCCATCCCGCCCGCACTCGGCCCACAAGGAAGATGTCTTGACGAAATGAGTGGATGGGGAAAGGTGGGGCGGCACAGGTCTTGGCGGGGGTCATCAGGCCTTTCCTTCTATCATCAGCGTCACTCCCAGTTTTTGCTTCTCCCACAGAGATCATCGACGAGTACATCAAGGAGAACGGCTTCGGCCTGGAGGGGGCGCCGCCGGGCCCGGGCGAGGGGTTGCCGCGCCTCGTGCCTCGCGGGGTGGCCTCCCTGAGCACCGTCACCCTGGGCCCCGCGGCGCCCCCGCCCCCGGCCACGCCGCCGCCCTGGGGCTGCCCCCTGGGGCGGCTCGTGCCCCCGGCCCCGGGCCCCGGGCCGCGGCCGCACCTGGTCATCACCGAGCAGCCCAAGCAGCGCGGCATGCGCTTCCGCTACGAGTGCGAGGGCCGCTCGGCCGGCAGCATCCTCGGGGAGAGCAGCACCGAGGCCAGCAAGACGCTGCCCGCCATCGAGGTGAGGCCTGGGGCGGGGTCTCGCGCGTCCCCGCTCTGCCCCCCCCCCGCCCCCCTTCCCTCCACCGAGATTCGCGCGCCTGCATTGCTCGTGTATTTCATGGTGGTTATCACTATTGCCCTTGCTATTGTTCGGTTCATACTCTCACTCGGCCTCGGGTTCCAAAGGACATTCCAAGAAAGGCCTCCTTCCGGGAGGAAGTTGGCAGTATTGGCAGTACTGATCAAAATTATCATTGCCCTGAAAGGCAGGGTAGCTAGCCTCCTGGCCAAGGGAGGCCAGAGTAATTGGAGTGGCCGGGTTTGAATCCCTGTTCTGCCGTTTCCCAGCAGGGCAGCCTTGGAGTGGTTATTTGGTCCCTCTGTGCCTCAGTTTCCTTCTCTACAAAATGGGATAATAATAATAATAATAATAACAACAACAACTAAGCACCGGGGGTTGTCAGGAGGCGTGAATGAGTTAATGACACGTGCCAATGGCCTCCAGCATGGTATGTGCTCAGGAGAGATGAACTGGGGTTAGGATTATTGCCATCGTGACTCATAGGTCTGGCCATTCTGCTTCTAGGAAATTGGCGATGTGGATAAGCCAGCCTTTGGGCAAAAAGAGGGGTGTGCAAGAGATCCCCTGCAGCCTTGTTATGTAAAGAGTTGGAAACTGTAGAGTTAATCAGCAGCTGGTGGGGTAACCTGTGCACATCTATGCACACATTGGAATCCTGCCCAACCACGAAAACTGTGTGTGAGCCGATAAACAGAAATGCATTCGGTGCACACAGAGAGATTTGTAAATGAAGCTGTCCTCCAGGTACTGATGTGGAACCATCTCCAAGATATATTAATAAACCAAAAAAAAAAAAAATCGAGGCACAGAACCCTTTGTAGGGGATTACACTACCTTCGGTGTTAAAATGGGGGAAAAATAAGATTCTGTATTTGTATTTGCTGGTATGTGCCTCCAGAAACTCTGGAAGGGGAAAAAAAAGTCATGACTTTTTGGGGTTGGGGTAGTGCTAAATGGATAAAGTGCAGATAAGGTTTTTCACTACACGCATCTTTATTTTGCTTTATAGTTTTGAATCATATGGCTCGAAACTTTCCAAGATGTCAATTAATTTAATTCATATGTATTAACAGAATTTAAATTAAACTGAACAAAAGTCCACCACTCCTGTCCCCAGGCCCCGTGCCACCCCCGCAGAGGTGACCTTTTTCTTTTTTTTTTAAGATTGTATTTATTGGACAGACGGAGAGAGCACAAGCAGAGGGAGGGGAAGAGGGAGAAGCAGGCTCCCGGCTGAGCATGGAGCCCAATGTGGGACTCGATCCCAGGACCCCAGGATCGTGACCAGAACGAAAGGGAGATGTTTATTTATTTATTTATTTTTAAAAGATTTTATTTATTTGACAGAGATCACAAGTAGGCAGAGAGGCAGGCAGAGAGAGGGGAGGAAGCAGGCTCCCCGCCGAGCAGAGAGCCCGATGCGGGGCTCGATCCCAGGACCCTGGGATCATGACCTGAGCCAAAGGCAGAGGCTTAACCCACTGAGCCACCCAGGTGCCCCCAAAGGGAGATGTTTAAACCAACTGAGCCACTCAGGCGCCCTGGTGACCCTTAAAAAAAAAAAAAGATTTATTTATTTATTTGAGAGAGAGAAAGAGCACACACATATAAGCACCTGCCGGGGGTGGGGGGAAGAGCAGAGGGAGAGAGAGAGAAACTCAAGCAGACTCCACACTGAGCATTAGTCCAAAGTGGGACTTGATCCCACAAACCTGAGATCATGGCATGAGCTGAAACCAAGTGTCAGACGCCCAGCCAGCTACATCCCCAGACACCCGCAGAGGTGACCATTCTTTTCAATATCTCACGCATCCTTCCGGGAGTCGTTTATGGTTCTATAGGGACATGTGTACATACGTATGTACAGTCCCTCCTTTGTACTCCTCCCCTTTGGAGAGGAGTATAATCTATATACTATTTTGCACAATGGTTTTTTTTTTGCTTAAGAATGTTTCTGGAGGGTGCCTGGGTGGCTCAGTGGGTTAATCCTCTGCCTTCGGCTCAGGTCATGATCTCAGGGTCCTGGGATCGAGTCCCGCATCGGGCTCTCTGCTTGGCAGTGAGCCTGCTTCCTCCTCTCTCTATGCCTGCCTCTCTGCCTACTTGTGATTTCGCTCTGTCAAATAAATAAATAAAATCTTTTTTTTTTAAGATTTTATTTATTTGTCAGAGAGAGAGGGAGAGAGAACAAGCAAGCACAGGCAGACAGAGTGGCAAGCAGAGGCAGAGGGAGAAGCAGGCTCCCTGCCGAGCAAGGAGCCCGATGTGGGACTCGATCCCAGGACGCTGGGATCATGACCTGAGCCGCAGGCAGCCGCTTAACCAACTGAGCCACCCAGGCGTCCCTAAATAAATAAAATCTTAAAAAAAAAAAAAAAAAAAGAATGTATCTTGAAGGGGCTCCTGGCTGGCTCAGTCTGGAGAGCACACAACTCCTGATCTCAGAGTTGTGAGTTCGAGCCCCACACTGGGTGAAGAGATTACTTTATTTTTATTTTTTTTTAAGATTTTATTTATTTATTTGACAGAAATCACAAGTAGGCTGAGAGGCAGGCAGAGAGAGGAAGGGAAGCAGGCTCTCTGCTGAGCAGAGAGCCCAGTGTGGGGCTGCATCCCAGGACCCTGAAATCATGACCTGAGCCAAAGGCAGAGGCTTTAACCCACTGAGCCACCCAGGCACCCCTAGAGATTACTTAAAAAAAAAAATCTGGGATGCCTGGGTGGCTCAGTCGGTTAAGTGTCTGCCTTCAGCCCAAATCATGAGCTAATGCAAGGTCCCGCATTGGGCTCCTTGCTTAGCGGGGAACCTGCTTCTCCCTCTGCCTCCTGCTCCCACTGCTTGTGCTCACTCTCTCTCTCTCTGACAAATAAATAAAATCTTCTAAAAATAATAAATAAATAAATAAATAATAATAAAAAATCTAAAAAATACAAAGAATGTATCTTAGAGTACAACTAACCTCAGTGGGTCTAAAGCTGTCCCCTTCTCTTTCATTGAGCCCCGTTGCGCGGGTGGGTGTGGGCCCGCTAGGCAGGTCCTCCGTTACTGGGCACTTAGGTTGCTTCCCATTGCCTATTTTGAGCAAACCTGTAGAGAACAACTCGGTTCATCTATTATTTCCCTCGTGTCACGCAAGTAACTTCTGGAAGCGGAACTGCTGGTCAAAGGTAATTTGAGAGATGTTGCCAAATTGCCCTCTGTGAGCAGTTCATACCCACCACTGTTTCTCCTAGCTGGTGTCTGAGACGCCTGGCTCCTTGCGCCTCCCTGATATGGAGCCTTCGTGTGCTGCTGGATCTTTGCCCAAGTGTTTATTGAGTCTGAATTGTGTACTAATCAGTCCACGAGCCCTGGCTTCCGGCCCAAGCTACTCCCTGGCCATCAGCTCCCAGTGTCCTCTGAGTTTCCCCCACCAGGCGGCCAGAGGGGCCCTGCTGATTTATACATCTGCTCTTCTCCCCTGCTCACAATCCTCTCTTGGCTCCCTAGTGCCCTTAGGTGGAAGCTCAAGCTCCTCCCTGCGCCTCTGAGGCTCTCACTCTCTGATGCTGCCAGTTCGCACCCAGCCCCTCCTCACTGGCCACCCTCTAGCCACTGGGCCTTTGCCCATGCTTTTCCTCCTGCCTGCCGTGCTCTCCTTCTGAAGCCTGGTCACCTCATACTCACCCATGAGGCCTCAGCCCGCCTCCAGGAAGCCTTCCCTGACCACCCTCCCCAGGCCCACACTCTTTCATATAAGGTCTCCTGCTTCCCTCCTCCTCTCCCTTGATGGGCTTTGTCCTCATAGGTTTATTTGGGTGTTGAAAGAGCAGCCCCGTCCTTTCCCCTCCAGGAAGCAGTCAACATAGTAGTTACAAATACAGATGTCAGAGTCAGAAAGATGTGGCTTTTAGTCTTACCAGCTGTGTGAATTGAGGCTAGTTCAGTGCTTCTGCTGGCCTCAGTTTCCTCATCTGTAAAATGGGGTTGGAGTTCCCGCTCCCACAGGATGCTACAAGGAAACCAGGAAGGTGGACCAGCACCGGAGGGGAGGCTCCCTCTTTACTCAGCGAGGAGGTTATTATTTGATTTGGCTCCAGACATTGTGGCCAAAAACAGCATGCAGGGCAGAATGTTCTGGTTAAAAGAATGGTTTACTTTGAATGGTTTACCGGATTCTCAGGACTGGAGCAAGTGTGATGCCTCGAGGGGCATTTTCATGGGCCCTTATTTAAGGCCTTTAAGGATTTTGTTTATTTTTCCAATTGACAGGGGATTTTTTTTTTAAAAAAGATTTTATTTATTTATTTGAGAGAGAGGCAGTGAGAGAGCATGAGCGAGGAGAAGGTCAGAGGGAGAAGCAGACTCCCCGTGGAGCTGGGAGCCTGATGCGGGACTCGATCCCGGGTCTCCGGGATCATGACCTGAGCCGAAGGCAGTCGTCCAACCAACTGAGCCACCCAGGCGTCCCTGACAGGGGATTTTTAAAAAAGATTTTATTTATTTATTTGAGATAGAGAGAGAAGGAGTGAGAGAGAGGTGGGGAGGGGCAGAGGGAGCAGGGAGCCTGATGCAGGGCTCGAATCCCAGGACCCTGAGATTATGACCTGAGCGGAAGGTAGATGTTCAACTGACTGAGCCACCCAGGCGCCCCTGACAGCGGATTTTTTTTTTTTCAACTTGATGTCCTATCTTTTTCTTTGGAAAAATTTAAAGCCTACAAGCAATAGATAAGAATAGTACAGCAAACAAGCCTGTTGGCTTATTTGCTTCATGTCTTTCTCTCCCTTTGTACAGACATTTATAGAGAAAGATTTGAAAGTCGGTTGGAGAGAGGATGACACTTCGCCCAGAATATTTCAATTTGTGTCCCTCAAGAACAAGAATGTTTTCCTACAGTGTAGGAACTGTATAATCATAATGCCATCACCACACTCTAGAAGCTTAATTCTCCTCCAAGGATATTATCTGTTATGAAATCCATATTCTTATCCCCCAAGTGTTCTTTTTCTTTCTTCCTTCCTTTTTTCATTTTTTCCTTTCTCTCTTTTTTTCTTTCTTAAAGATTTTATTTATTTATTTGACACAGAGACAACAAGAGAGGGGACAAGCAGGGGGAGTGGGAGAGGGAGAAGCAGGCTCCCCACAGAGCAGAGAGCCTGATATGGGGCTCGATCCCAGGACCCTGAGATCATGACCCGAGCCGAAGGCAGAGGCTTTAACCCACTGAGCCATCCAGGTGCCCCTAAATATTTTATTTTTAAGTAATCTCTACACCCAACGTGGGGCTTGAACTCAAGACCCCGAGATTGAGAGTCACACGCCCCACCCACTGAGCCACCCAGGAGCCCCGAGAGCTGTTATTCTTATTGGTCACTTGTTTAATCTTCAGTCCAGGATCACATGCTGCGTTTAGCTGGCAGTTCTTGCCATGGTCTGAGTGTTTGTGTCCCCCTAACATGCATCCATTGCGGTCCTAGCCCCCAGTGTAATGGCCTTAGAAGGGAGGGCCCCTGGGGAGTGCTGAGGTCATGAGGGCAGAGCTGTCAAGACAGGGACGGATGATTTTGTAAAAGGGACTCCAGAGAGCTCGTGGGCCCCTTCTAGCAGGAAGCCTTCCCTGGAACCCAACCGCACCGGCACCCTCGTCTCAACTTCCACCCTCCAGAACTGTGAGAGAGGGATTGTTGTCATTTACGTGCCCTCCAGGTTCATGGGATTTGTGTGTAGCAACCCGCATGGATGAAGACGGATCTCTTTTGTGTCTTCCGACCTGAATTCATTTCTCCGTCTGACTTTGGGTTTGCGGATGTGGACATTTGCGGGAGGACAGGATTGACGTTTTGTCAACTGTCCCACGTTCCGTGTTTGCTGGCCATTTCCAGATGAGATCAGGTTGTGTGTCTTTGGGGGGGGGAACACCCCAGTGATGATGCTGTGGTCTTGGTGTCTCGCATCAGAAGACACAGGCCAGCAGTCTGTCCCACTCTCAGTGATGCAGCGTCAGATTTCACGGTCAATGCGGTGTGTCAGTCTCTCCAGCAGCCATAACGAACTACCCCACGCTGGGTGCCTTGGACCACACAAATGTATTGTCTTAGCGCCCCGGAGGCTGGAAGGCCAAGATCAAGGTGCCAGCAGATCTGGTTTCCTCCAAGGTCTCTCTCCTTGTCTTGCAGACGGCCTCCCTATTGCTGTGTCCTCACTTGTCTGGTGTCTCTTTGTGTGTCCAGATGACCTCTTCTTCTTTTTTTTTTTTTTTAAAGATTTTATTTATTTATTTGAGAGAGAGGCAGTGAGAGAGCATGAGCGAGGAGAAGGTCAGAGGGAGAAGCAGACTCCCCGTGGAGCTGGGAGCCCGATGTGGGACTCGATCCCGGGTCTCCGGGATCATGACCTGAGCCGAAGGCAGTCGTCCAACCAACTGAGCCACCCAGGCGTCCCCAGATGACCTCTTCTTATAAGGACCCTGGGAAGATTGGATAGAGTCCTAATGTCCCGTCCTAATGGCCTCATGAACCTAATCACCTCTTTAAAGACTCTGTCTCCAAATTCAGCCACATTCTGAGGTCCTGAGGTTTACGGCTTTAACCTATGAATTGCAGGGGGCTGCAATTTAGCCCGTAAGGACACAGCTTTCCTTTGTAATGAGCAGCTTACTATGGGGTGATGCTTTGAGGCTGTGTTTTCCCCACCACGTTATTTCTACATCTTTCCAGGTAGTTTTTCTGGCTCGGTGTCAGTTTTGATTTCCGGGAGTTAGAACAGGAAATATCTAACAATAGGGGATGACCCGGCTCTGGTTGTAGATTCAGGATTTTTATTCCCATCTTTCGGAGCGGCAGACTGAGGCTCAGAGAGGGGACGTTACTTGCTCAGGGGCACCCAGCAAGTTTGCTGTAGTAATTCCTAAGCACTCCTGTATGCCCGGTACTTAATAATACCCATTCTACAGATAAGGATGGAACAGAGAGGTTTATCATGCAGATGGCCAGTCCTCAAACCTGGATTCGGTACCAGGTCTGGCTTATTCTAAGGCCTTGTGTGACGTCTTAGAGATGAGAAGGTTTCAGCCCTTCAGTTCTCATGAGTTCTGAGACTGTTGACTCTGAGCTTTTCTGAATCTCCTAACAGTGAAGTGGGGAGATGGTTCAATGAATAGCTTTAACCTCATCTGACTCAGTGAAATTTATAGACAATATGACATCTGTCTACTCATAATCATCCCCAAATCCATCATGCCCTAACTTTATTTTTTTTAAGATTTATTTATTTATTTATTTGACAGACAGAGATCACAGTTAGGCAGAAAGGCAGGCAGAGAGAGAGAGAGGAGGAGGAAGCAGGCTCCCTGCTGAGCAGAGAGCCCGATGCGGGGCTTGATCCCAGGACCCTGAGATCATGACCTGAGCTGAAGGCAGAGGCTTTAACCCACTGAGCCACCCAGGTACCCCGATCATGCCCTAACTTCAATATGAAACAAAAGGAAAATAATACAGCATAATAAGCACCTTTTTTCAATGTGTAAATGCTCCGACATGGCCCCAGGGAATCATAATAAAAGTGGCAGTTGCTTGGGACCTCGTGAATGCAGGGGTCCCATAGACAGCCTGACCCATGGGGAGGGGGTATTTAATGAATCAAATGCTGTACGACCAGGGTTACAGTTGGTGATGGGATCTTCCAAAGCAGCGAACAATCCTTAGTGTAAACAAAATCCGGTCTTCCCTCAATTAACACAATGGCCCCAGTCCTGGAAAATTCAGTGTATTTTTAAATAATAGGAAAAAAGAGGGGCACCTGGGTGGCTCCGTCGGTTAAGCATCTGCCTTTGGCTCAGGTCATGATCCCAGGGTCCTGGGATGGAGTCCCGCATTCTGAGCGGGGAGCCTCCTTCTCCCTCTCTCTTTCTCTCTGCCTGCTGCTCCCACTGCTTGTGCTCACACACTCTCTCTCTGTCAAATAAATAAATAAAGATCTTTTAAAAAATTATGGGTAAAAGGACTATGTATGTAAAATGGCTAGGATCTTGGCTCTGGTCATTTTAAATAGGTTTGTCCCCGATGTGAGTGTTGGTGGGATGATCGGAAGTCTTGCAGGATTTGTGTGGGACCCTGGTATTGGTCCCTGGTATTGCAGGGACGTGTGGCATCTCTGGTCCCGGGTCCTGCCTGCTGTGGGCTGTGGGTCCCCATCCCTGTGTCAACCCAAATCACCCCCCCAATATCCAAAACGCCCCCTAGAGGGCGATACTCCCCCACAGAGATGCACTTATTTGTTGTTTTTTGATTTGTTTACTTATTTGTCTATGCGTAGGCAAGGGCTTTAGAAATTCTTCTTTTGAAGAACTTCTAAAAGCCCTTTTAGAAGGGCTTTACAGGTTCTTTGATGCCAGCAGGTCCCTGTGGGGAACCCAGAAAAGCCAGGTGGATCTGGGCTGGGTCTGGCCCATCTAAAGGGCTGGTTTCTATCTGCTCATGCTCGTGGCTGCTGAGCACGAATTCCTACCCCAGGTGCCTTAACTACCTTTATTTTTAAAAAGAATCTGAATGGGATGTCTGGATGGCTCAGTCGTTTAGGCGGCTACCTTCGGCTCAGGCCATGATCCCAGGGTCCTGGGATTGAGTCCCACACTGGGCTCCTTGCTCAATGGGGAGCCTGCTTCAACCTCTCTCTCTGTGTCCCTGCTTGGGCTCTCTCTCACTCTCTCTCTGACAAATAAATAAATAAGCAAATAAATAAAAAAATTGTTATTAAACATTTTTTATTAAAAATTTTATTTATTTATTCATGAGAGACAGAGAAAGAGAGAGAAGCAGAGGAATAAGGAGAAGCAGACTCCCTGCTGAGAGACCTGGGGCTTGGTCCCTGAGCCAAAGGCAGATGCTTAACGAGCTGAGCCACCCAAATAAATAAAATCTTTTTTTTTTAAAGATTTTATTTATTTATTTGACAAACAGAGATGACAAGCAGGCAGAGAGGCAGGCAGAGAGAGAGGGGGAAAGCAGGCTCCCTGCTGAGCAGAGAGCCCGATGCTGGGCTTGATCCCAGGACCCTGGGATCATGACCCGAGCCAAAGGCAGAGGCTTTAACCCACTGAGCCACCCAGGTGCCCCTAAATAAAATCTTAAAAAAAAAAAAGTAGAATTGGAAATTTGGAATAACAGGATGTTTCATACTTTCTATTTTTATTTTTTATTTTTATTTTTTTAAAGATTTTTAAAATTTATTTGTCAGAGAGAGAGAGAGAGCGAGAGAGCAAGCACAGGCATACACAGAGGGAGAAGCAGGCTCCCTGCCGAGCAAGGAGCCCGATGTGGGACTCGATCCCAGGACGCTGGGATCACGACCTGAGCCGAAGGCAGCCGCTTAACCAACTGAGCCACCCAGGCGTCCCTCTATTTTTATTTTTTAAAGATTTTAATTTATTTGAGAGAGAGAGAGAATGAAGGAGGATTGGGGGATGGAAAGAGGGAGAAGCAGGCCCCCAGCTGAGCAGGGAGCATGGCACAGGGCTGGATCCCAGGACCCTGGGATCATGACCTGAGCTGAAGGCAGACGTTTAATGGACTAAGCCACCCGGGAGCCCCCCATCTTTTTTTTTTAAGATTTATTTATTTATTTGAGAGAGAGGGTGGGGGGGAGAGAGAAACTTTAGCAGACTCAGAGCTAAGCGGGGAGGACAAGGCGGGGCTTGATCCTATGATCCTGAGATCCCCAACTGAGGTGAAACCAAGAGTGGGAGGCTTAGAGGACTGGACACCACCCAGGCGTCCCTGTCTCATACTTTTTAAGTGCAGACTCCAAATTTTCCCCAAATTTGAACAAAAATGTCATCTCTTTTTGTAGTTTAAAAAAAAAAGTTTTCTTGAGGTATCATGAGTATATGCAAAATTGCACATACTTAATGCATCCAGTTTAACGAGTTTGGACGAAACATTTTTTAATTACAAAAAAATGGGAGGAACAGTACAATGAGCACCGGTGTGCCCTTAACCTGTATCCGCCAGTTGTCGTTTTGCTACCTTCGCTGTCTCTGTCACACTCCTCTGTCCAAACGCACGCGCGTGCACGCACACACGGATACACGCACACCTTGTTTTTGCTAAACTATTTGCACATGTGTTGTCAATATCACATTACTTCCCTGTGGGATAGTGGGATAGCGGGATAGTGGGATAGTGGGCACCTCCTGCGAATAAGCTTCCACATGGTGAAAGTATTATTAGTATCCCCAGGGAAACTAAGGATATCCCATTGTATCATTCGATGTGTTACATTTCCTAGTTGTCCCCCAGATATCCAATGGCTTCTTTCTCCTCAATCCAGGATCTGGTTAAGGAGCCTATGTTGCATTCGGTTGTCATGTCTCTCTGGTCTCTCCCCCACACGCACTTTTTTTTTTTTTAAATCAAGTTGCAATTGATCAAATCTTACGTGTACAGCTCTCTACATTTTTGTATGCGTATATACTGTGTGATTACCAGCCCGGTCAAAAGATTATTTGTTCGATTTTCACCAAAATATGATGCCTATCTTTTCTTTGTCTTTTGCGATACTGATTTTTTTTCACCTGATGACCCGTGATTTGGGCTCATTTGGGGAATCACAGTGAGATTCGGGTGACATACTCCTGGAGAGCTGTCACAGAAGTGAGGTCGCGCCTTCCCAGGGCACCCCGTCAGACTCCCCAGGTCATCTGGGCCCAGTATTGGTGATGCTGCCCTTGGTCACCTGATTTAGGTGGTGTCCAGTGGGTTTTCCACTGTGAAGGTGCTTTCCTTCCCCGGTCATTAGTAAGTTCTTTGTGGGCAGTACTCGAAGACCCTGTGTGCATCCAAGGTTTTAAAAACTCATAGTGGCTGGGACGCCCGAGTGGCTCAGTCATTGAGCATCTGCCTTCGGCTCCAGTTATCTCAGGGTCCTGGGATCGAGCCCTGTATCGGGCTCCCTGCTTAGCAGGGACCCTGCTTCTCCCTCTCCACTCCCTCTGCTTGTGTTCCCTCTCTCGCTGTGTCTGTGTCAGATAAATAAATAAAATATTTAAAAAACAAAACAAAACTCATAGTGGCCAAAGAAAGCACATCAGTGGGGCAGCTCTCATGTTATGAGGCCCCCAGACCAGCAGCCAGAGAAGCCTTTGGTTTAGGATCTCAGAAGGGTCTTAAGCAAACCCCCTTCTATCATCCTGGGGGAGAAGCTTGGAGAGCTATTGAAGGAGGCCCCAGGGAGTTTGGATGGGTGCAGGTGTCTGTCAGGGGACCCCAAAAATGCACCTGTCTCCCTGCAGCTCCGGGATTGTGGAGGGCTTCGGGAGGTGGAGGTGACCGCCTGCCTGGTGTGGAAGGACTGGCCTCACCGAGTCCACCCCCACAGCCTCGTGGGGAAAGACTGCACCGACGGCGTCTGCAGGGTGAGGTTACGGCCTCATGTCAGCCCTCGGCACAGGTACTCGACCCCTGATCCCACCCCCCAACGCTTCACCCCAGGTCACGGAGGTGCCCAGGGAGACCTTAGGGCAAGGGGCCGCTTGGCCAGATTCTCCCCACTGCATTTCCTCGGTGGGGAGACCAAGGCTGGGCCCGGCAGTGGGGTGGAGGGGCATGCCCGGGCCTGGGCCCCCGCTGCACACACCTTCACACACAGTTGTATTTATGCCCATTTTGTCGAGGCGGAAACTGAGACTTGGAGGAATGGCAGAGCAGGGATTTGACTCCAGATCTGACTTCACTGCAAGATCATTCTTTCTCTCACTTGATAATTTATATGTTTTTAATAAATAAAAAAAATAAAAGGTTCAGAAAGACTGTACAGTGAAAAACAGATTTCCTTCCACCTTTGCTCGTGCAGCTGTCAGTGGTCCTTCCTGGAGGCAATTAAAAATATGCTATGCATGTCTATTTTTTTCTCCCCTTACAAATGGTAGCAGACATTTGTACCTCGTTTTTAGGTACCAGTATATCTTGGAGATCATTCCTATAAGCATTTTGAGCTCATCCTTTTTCTTGGCTTCATAGTATTCCAATATACAGCTGTACACCATTACTTAAACAAGCCCCCTAGTAATGGGCCCTCAGGATAGTTCCGTGCTCCTGTGGCCCTATTACTAAAGGCGTGGCTTTACATATATATCATTTCTTCTCTAGGATCAATTCCTAAAAGGGAACTCGCTGGCTCTAACTTCAGCGATTAACTCTCACTGTAAACTTTCTGTGATTTAAAAATTTAACAAAGATGTAAGGTCCGTGAGAGGAGGGATTTTGTCTCTTTTGTTCCCCGCTGTGTCCCCCTACACGCTGCCTGGCACCCAGTAGGTGCTCAGGAAATATTGTGGAATAAATGAATGCTGCCATATTGTCCACCATATTGTCCTCTGTGTAATTGCTGATTACATTAACAGTCCTACCCGCCATGGGTGAGAGTGCTTGATTCTTCACAACTTCCCCAGTAGGGAGCGTCCTCGGATGTTTTGCTGTGTTGATGGGCTTTTTAAAAGTTGGCATCGGAGTGATGTTTCCTTTGCCGCTTTCTCATTCTAAGGGAGGCGGCCCCATGTTTTCATGCAGTAAAGATGAGGGGCACCCCCAGGTGCTCTCGAGACTCCCCAACACTCCTGAGAGGCTGAAACTCCAGGCCCCTCCCAATGCTGGGGCCCCTGAGACTGTGAGCCCCAAGGCAGCCTCTCTGCTGGAGTTAGGGCTAAACCTTCCTCTTCATGAGTGCCTCCCTTCACCCATTCCTTCCCCCTCTCCATTCAGCTTTAACAATCTGGGCATCCAGTGTGTGAGGAAGAAGGAGATTGAGGCCGCCATCGAGCGCAAGATTCAGCTGGGCATCGACCCTTACAATGGTGAGGCCCTGAAACCAGCCTGACCGTCTTGTCCTCCTGGACCCCCTCGTGCCCTCTGCCACCCTGTTTCCCCCCTTCTCCCTTCTCCAGTATCCGCTATCTCCCAGCCCTCTGCCTTCGTTGTCTGCCATCTCCCCGCCAGAGTCTCCCTCCCCCACCCTCAGCATCCCCATATCTCTCCTATAGCCGGCTCCCTGAAGAACCATCAGGAGGTAGACATGAATGTCGTGAGGATCTGCTTCCAGGCCTCATACAGGGACCAGCAAGGACAGATGCGCCGCATGGACCCCGTGCTCTCCGAGCCTGTCTATGACAAGAGTGAGTCTAGGGTGTGGGGCCTATCAGGGTTATTGTTGGCCACAGGTCCTAGAAACGCCCACATATGATGGCATGGACAAACAGACTATATGGAGTGCAGGCTGTACACTGCCCAAGTCCAGTGGTCAGCATTTATTAGGTGATCTATGGAAACGGGGCCTTCTCATATTGTAGAGTGCACAACCTGTACCACTATACTAGGCAAGTCTAGGGAAGAGGCAACATGAGTAGTAATACTTTTCTCTTTTATACAGAACATAACCTATTCCCCAGAATCTCTCCTCTCCCCCAATTGACTTCTGCTTATGCCTCATTGGCCAGAGCTTGGTCACATGGTGGCCCCTAGTTGCAAGGGAGTCTGGGAAAACAAATATTTAGGGTTTCCATCCTCTACAGAGGGATATGGGTATGAAAGAGGAGATTGGAAATGACTGTTAGGTTTTAGCGCCTACAGTGACTGCCACAAGTATCAAAATGGGAAGAGAAATTAATCCTGTCAGGGCTTTCATGGGTGCAAATGACAGAATTCCAATTCAAAAGAGCTGAAGGAGAAAAACAAAACAAAACAAAACAACCAACCAGTTTGTTTGTTCCATTAACTTAAAAGGTCTGAGGTAGTAAAGTGCTTCAGGTCTGGCTGTATCTAGGTGCTCAATGATGTCATTAAGGATTTCTTTCCATCTTTCAGCTATACTTCCTTCAAGTTAGAGTCATTTTTGGCACAGCCAATCCATAGTGGGGACAAAATGACTGTATGCAGCTTTAGGCTTATATCCTACCAGCTTGGAACCTCTCCCCCATGCCCAAAGAGAGCTTCCTTTACCCAGTATTTTTGGCTGGAGTCTCAGGGCTGTTTCTCATTGGCCTGGTTTGGGTCATGTGCTCCTTTCTGACCAATCAGCTATGGTCAGGTGGAGGCAATGCTCTAATTGGCCAGGTTTGGGGCACGTGATCACTGCTGAGCTAGGGAGTGGATTCTGCCCTATCCAGTCCCCAGGACT
This sequence comes from Mellivora capensis, assembly GCA_004024625.1. Classification (NCBI taxonomy): domain Eukaryota; kingdom Metazoa; phylum Chordata; class Mammalia; order Carnivora; family Mustelidae; genus Mellivora; species Mellivora capensis. The sequence goes on along the minus strand of PISX010014060.1, from coordinate 4,986 downwards.
GAAATGGGACAGGGAGGCAGTTTCCTAGAAGGGAACTAGAGGGGCTGTTGACAGAAGATGGTCCGGGATTGCTAGACGGGCAAAAACCACGGGTCTCCACTACAGATTTCAGGCCATTAATCCTTGTCTATTAATGGTCTTGACGCCTGGCTCCACCAACTCTCCTCTGAGGGCCGATGGCCTCCCTTCGGGCCCTCAGCCTGGAGGACTCGAGACTGTCCATCAACCCGTCTGTCTGAGCATCTTCTTTTTTTCCCCGGACCGGGTCCCAAGAGGATCAGACGCCCCCGCCCCCTGGCTTCTCCATTTCTCATCTCTGCATGGCCCCCGGTGGGCACCCACGGGGTACCTGCTGAGGGTTTGATGACTGAATTCTCGTCCTTTCTTATATAACACTAACTGGCACTTGCAGAGTCCACAAACACGTCAGAGCTGCGGATTTGCCGAATCAACAAGGAGAGCGGGCCGTGCACGGGTGGCGAGGAGCTCTACCTGCTGTGTGACAAGGTGCAGAAAGGTGAGGGACCTGGGACAGCGCATGGGCGGAATACCATCGGGTGGCTTGCCCTGCGTGGGAGAGCCAGGAAGCCCGGAGGTGGGAGCATGAGGCGGAGCTGGTTAACGGGGGCGGTGCAGTGGAAGGGTCCAGAACTCTGGTTTTGGAGTCAGACTGCAAACAGCCCATCGGTTCATTCACTCACGGAGCTGCTCACTCACTGGTTCGCGTACAGAGATGCAGAGCTGTGTGTGCTGGCCATGCCGGGTGCCAGGCTGTGCTCCCTACCATCAGCTCCCGGGACCCTGACCTTAAAATCTTGGAGCCCTGTAAATAAATTCTTAATGGGGGCTGGATGAGGGCTACAGATGAAGAAAACGGAGACTGGAGAAGTATCTTCTCCATTCATGTCTATTCAAATGTCCCTTCTTCAAATAGGGTTTTAAAAAAAATAGGTGTGGGCACCTCTGCCGCTCAGTCGGTTACACCTCTGACTCTTGGTCCCAGCTCAGGTCTTGATCGCAGGGTTGTGCGTTCAAGCCCAGCCCTGGCAAAACCAGAAAGCCAACAGCAGGTGCACACAGCATTGCCTGGCTGGAGAGAGCTTTCCCTCTTACTGTATATTTCTTTTCTGTATCCTTTTTTTCTGTATCCTTTCCATTTTTCATCCTGTGACTCTGTTATGAATAATGTCACCACCTAATGATCTAACCTAAGAGATCTAACATGTCTCTTCCTTTTCCTGTGTGCCAAGCTCTCTTATAAGCACTTTCTACACCTCACTCCTTAGCTCGTATGATTGCCTAACAGTTCTATAAGGTAGATCCAATTATTACCTCTCTTTTAGAGAGGAGGAAACTAAGGCACAGAACGGTTAAGTAACTTGCACCAGGTCACACAGCTAGGCAGGAAGAGACAGAATTTGAATGCAGGTGGTCTGTGCTCCTAATCATTCTTCTGGGAGGAAAAATAAAAGAGAAAGAGAGTTGAAAAAGCTTCAGGAAGATGGAGAAAAGTAGTATTTGGAGAAAAGTAATTCTGAGGAAGGGGATAGGGAAGAATGGCTGGGGGGATTGTGCACAATTTTACCCAGTGGGGCCAGAGAAGACCATGTCAGGAGATGCCACGGAGGGAACAGCAAGTGCATAGGCCCTGGGGTGGTAGCAGGTCTCATCGTTGGAGGCCAATGGCAATGGGACAAGAGGGGAGCAGAATGGGAGAACCTGTCTCGGCCTCAGGAATCCCTTCCCATCCTTTCTCATGCTCTGTAATTCTATAGTTAACATCTGTCTCCCCCCACTGGCTTGTATAGGGCAGGACTGTCTTGGGAGCCGTTGTGTCCCCCAAACTACTCAGTCCAAGGTCAAGCACCCATGAAGTTCTCAGGGAAAAAAACATTTTTTTACTTGTTCATTTTTTGGGGGGGGGGCACAAGTTCCACTCTTTAAAAATTAAAAAAAATTCTTAAGTGTAAAATTCAGTGGCATTTAGTACACTCGCAGTGTTGTAGCACAGCTAACTTCCTAGTTCCAGAATGTTTTCATCATCCCAGAGAGAAACCCCGAACCCCATTCTGCTGTATAAGCAGTCACGCCACAATCTTCCCTCCTCTAGCCCCTGACAACCAGTGATCTGTTTCTGCCTGTGGATTTGCCTCTTCTGGGCATTTCATGTAAATGGAATCCTATACTAGGTGCCCTTGCGTGGCTGGCTTCTTTCACGTGACAGTACAGATCAGTGCTTCATTCCTTTTTATGGTGGGATGATACTCCATCGTATGGATATTGGATTTGTTTATCCATTCGTAAGTTGGTGGACATTTGGGTGGTTTCCATCTTTTGGCTGTCATGAAGTGTTGCTACGAGCATTCGCATGTTCGTGTGTAAGTTTTTGTTTGAACACCTGTCTTCAGTCCTCTTGGATATATGCCCAGGAGTGGGAGAGAGAGTCTTATAAAATTTTGAGTGAATGAGCACCTGGAGGGTGAGTGGTTCCTCTGTGCTGGGCCCTTGTGTTAGGCAGTGCTGCAACACGGCGATGACAGAGATGGGCCCGGGCTCTGCTCTCACAGGGCTCCCAGTTTAGTGTGGGGGGCGGGGGTAGGGAAAGAAACATGAATTACAAGTGTGAGTTCTGCTGAGAGGGAAGAAGACTGAGCACGAAGACTGGACAGAAACACTAAAACAATAGGAAGACCAGATAGGGGCTGGGCGTCTTGGAAGGCTTCCCAGAGGAGGTGACATTTCAGCCAAGATCTGAGGAATGCCAAGGAAATTGTTAGGATCCTGGGAGCTGGGGTGAGGGCGGGGAAACTGTTCCACATGTGTGTGAATAAATAGAGGCAGCTGTGAGTCCTGTTCCATCCTTTGTTCACTGGCCGGCCTCGGGCTGGTGACTTCACCGCTCTGAGCCTCTGTTTCCTTATCCCTTTATATGAGTTGGTGTTAGGATGAAACAGGATCTCACTTACCCAAGAACTGCATTGCAAAGAATTAGCATATACTGAGAATTTCTGAGCTCCAAGCCTGAAGCTAGGACTTTGCATACTTAATCATACTTAATGTGGGCTGAGTACCTTTACTTGGAGTGATTCCGTTAGTCCTCCTAGCAAGCCTGTGAGGTAGGTATGCTGATTTTGTTTCTTTTTAAAAAGATTTTATTTATTTATTTGACAGACAGAGATCACCAGTAGGCAGAGAGGCAGGCAGAGGGAGAGGAAGGGAAGAAGGCTCCCCACTGAGCAGAGAGCCTGATGCGGGGCTCGATCTACGACCCTGGGATCCTGACCTGAGCCAAAGGCAGAGGCTTTAACCCACTGAGCCACCCAGGCGCCCCATGATTTTGTTTCTTTTTAGGTGAGGAAACTAGGCACAGAGATATTAGGTAACTTCCCCAAGCCCTTAGGAGCCGGTGACGAGGAGCTCTAGTCCACCTGGATTCCCATTTTGGCTCCACCACATATTGGCTTTGTGACCTTGGACAAGTGCCTTTACATCTCTGTGCCTTTGCTTTGTCCTCTATATAATGCGTTTCCTAAAGGTACTTTTTTTGATAAGATTGTTGTGTGACTTAGAGGCAATCTGTGTATGTGTGATATACATAAAGCCTCCGTAGATGAAATTAGTGTGATGAGAGGCAGTGCAATAAGACAAGAAAAAGAAATAACAAGCAGAATAGCATACTGCATACTGACTATTCTGCTACCAGCTGTGTGACCTTGGGTAAGTCTCTTTCCTCTTCCATGCCTCAGTTTCTACATGTTTAAAATGAGCATGTCAAAGAGTTAATATAGCGGGTCTGAGACTGTTATCCTTTGAAAGGCCTGCTTACAAGGTTGTCTCTTGGCTGGCTTTTGAAAACTTGGATTTTGAGAGGACTCCCACTATTCCCTGACTGATGAGAGGGACTCATGGTGCTTAAACTATTTGTATGGGCAACGTGGTTTGCGCTGAACACCGGCTCTGCTTCTGGAAGCCTGAAATTTTGATATATGCCAGGCAGAGTGCCTATATAATCAGTTGCCAACAAAAACTCTGGGAACTGAGTTTCCAGTGAGCTTCCCTGATAGCTAGCATTTCCCGTGTGTGGTCATAGTTTGTTACTGCGGGGTGGGGGATTAGCGTGTTCTCTGTGACTCCACGGGGAGAGGACTCTTGGAAGCTCATGCAGGCATCCTTTCCCTTACTGAGGTTACTAGTATCTTTTTGCCAAAGTAAATCATAGCATGAGTATGACTATATGCTGAGTCCCAGGAGTCCCTTTAGTGAATCACTAAATCTGATGGTGGGGAACATCTGACGTGGTGAGGGAGGGTATTAACTCTACCTGCCTCTCAGGTTGGTGAAAGGTTTGAATGAGATAATATACAAAACTATATAAAATACTTAGTGACTGGCACACAGTGGGTGCTCAACAAGAGGTTAGCTGCTGCTATGATTAGTTTTATTTATTTATTTTTTTAAGATTTATTTATTTTAGAGGGGCACTTGAGTGGCTCAGTCGGTTAGGCATATGACTTTTGGTTTCAGCCCAGGTCATGATCTCAGGGTCATGAGTTAGAGCCCCCATTGGGCTTCGTGCCCAGTGGGCAGTCTGCTTGAGATTCTCTTCCTGTCCCTCTGCCTCTCCCCCTGCTTGGCGCATTCATTCTTTTTTTTTTTTTTTTAAGATTTTATTTATTGGGACGCCTGGGTGGCTTAGTTGGTTAAGCGGCTGCCTTTGGCTCAGGTCATGATCCCAGCGTCCTGGGATCGAGTCCCACATTGGGCTCCTTGCTCGGCGGGGAGCCTGCTTCTCCCTCTGCCTCTGCCTGCCACTCTGTCTGCCTGTGCTTGCTCTCTCTCTCTCTAACAAATAAATAAATTTAAAAAAAAATTAAAAAAAGATTTTATTTATTTATTTGATACAGAGAGAGATCACAAGTAGGTAGAGGCAGGCAGAGAGAGGGGGAAGCAGGCTCCCCGCTGAGCAGAGAGCCGGACGTGGGGCTC
>PISX010014059.1:0-54488 GCA_004024625.1 Mellivora capensis | reverse complement strand
GCTGCCCCTCTCCCGGTGCCTGAGACACCCTGTGTGTTTCCTGCAGCAAATCGCAGACTTGGTGGGTCCTTCCTCCTCCTCCTGGCTCCTTCCTAGTCTGGTGGCTCCAGGAGGGCGGTGGCCTGCGGCCACACTCCTCCCCTCAGGGTAGGTCTCCGCTGCCAAGAGACCTTTCCCCGGGGAGGTTTGTGCCTCATATCTCTCCCTTCTGGCTAAGGATGACAGATGGTGGGTGTGGGGCCCACACAAGAGGATGACCTCATCTCCAGATCCTTAACTTAATCTCCAAACAAGGTCACATTCTGGGGTCAGGACTTGGCCATCTTGTTGGGGACACACTTTGGCCCAGCACACACCCTGCAGCCACTCTTCTGGGGGGGGGGGCAGATCCTGGGGATCAGAAACTCTCTCCCTCCCTGAGTTTGGCAGCCCTTCAGGAAGTGTTTGACATGTGAGCGACAGTGTCCACCCTTGGTGGAGAGGCTGGCCCTCTCTAGGAGGCAGGGCAGTCTTTGGGGACAATCTCCTCTGTAGCCAGTCTGGGATGGAGGGGCTCTGACAGTGTGGCCAAGACACAAGGCAGGAAGCTCTGGGAGCGGGTCTCAGGCAGGACCCTGACCTCAACTGGCTCCTGGCCTGTCCTCAGAGAGGCCTGTCCTCTCTGCCTCTGTGGGCTTAGAGACTCGGGATGCTCAGGCCAAGCGCGAGGGTTTTGGACGCTGTCCCTGGTTCTGACCACCTGAGCTTGGCCTCTGCACTGAGGAGGGTCCCTCCGCCAATCATCCTGGGCCCTGAGCATAGCATGGGATTTGGGCTGCCATAGAGCTGCTCTGGGTGCAGAGGGCCCTCCCCCCAGCCTGGGCAGGGCGAGATCCCCATGCTCCCTCACTGGTCCTTTGGGCCAGGGCAGCCTGGGAAGACGGAGAGCAAGCCCGGTGGTCAGCAGCTCGGTGCAGGAGCTGTCCAGACTGCAAGGGCCCAGGACACGCATACTCCTGCTCCCACTGCTTTACAGAAAGCCCTTTCTTCTGCTAATCATGACTGATTGTTATTCTTTGTTTGCAAAAATCCTGATAGGGTAAAACTGACCCACATGCTTGGGAGGAGGCAGAGTGGCTTGGAAACTGGGTTAGGAATCTCCATCTCCCTGGCAACCAAGCCCACCCAGCAGGGGAGGGGAGAGTGCCACCTCTGCTCTCCGTCTCTGCGGAGTGGGCCCAGAGCCGCCTCCCCAGGGCTCGGCACCAGCCTCCTCCGACTTCACTCTTCAGACACCTGACATCTGTTCCCTCACAGCAAGCCCAAGTCAGACTTGACCCCCCCGCGCTCTCTCTTACTGCATAACAAATTGTCCCAAGTTTAGGGGCTTCAGACAATATGGTTTATGCTCTCCCAGTGTCTGGGGGCCAGAATTCCAGGCATGGCCTCACTGGGGCCCCTCAGGAGGTTGCTGTCCACTGTGGTCCAGGGCTGTGGTCTCATCTGACGGAGGGGCCTGGGTGGGGCGGTCGGCACCCAAGCTCCCTTGTGTGTTTCTCGGCAGACCTCACTCCTGCCCTTGTGTGGTCGTGGGCAGACCTCACGCCTGCCGCGGGCAGCTGGCTTCCCCAGTATGCATGGTCTGGGAGTGGGAGGTAGCCTGCCTCAGAAGCCTCTGTCTTTTTATAACCTTGTCTCAGAGTGACATCTTGTCCCTCTGTCCCTCTGCCCCCCTCTCTTCGCTAGAAGAAGATGGCTAAGTCCAGCCCAGGCCCAAGGCGGGTGCTCCATGAAGCCCAGCCTAGTGCGGGCACCGGCTCAGGGGCTCTGCCAGCCTACCCACCATTTCCAGATGTTGGGGCTGGGCTTCCCGCCCCAGGTCTGGCAGGCACCTTGTTCATCTCTGGACAGAGATTTGGCTGAGAATCATATTCCTGGAGTGGACTGACCGTGGTCGGCAGGGACCCCAACAAGTGCCCCCTGCAAGCACCCCATGACTGGGCGGGGCACCTGGAATCCAGCTGACCAGAAGGGGACAGAGGCTGGCCTTGTGGCAGACACCCGGACGCCTCTATCCACCGCCCGCCCCCAGCCCCGCGAGGAAGGCGGTGTGGACCTGAATGCATGTGTCCGCTCTGAGGAGGATGATGGGGTCTGGGCACAACCCAGCCTGGAGACTTCCTGCGGCTCCACAGCTTCTAGAACAAACTCCAGACCCTTTCTGCACACAGCCTTCCTACACCCTCCCCTTCTCTCCCCCCTTCCCTCCTCCCCTTCCCTCCCCGCTCCTCTTTCTCCCTCTCCCCCTTCCCTTTCCCCTCCTTCCCTCTCCCCCTTCCCTTTCCCCTCCTTCCCTCCCCCCTCCCTCTTCCTGCTCTGCCCTCCTCCTCCTTCCCCTTACTTGGCTCCTCTCCCAAGCGCTCCTGCCCGCTCCCAGCTCTGGGACGTGGAGCTCCAGGCAGCCTCATCTTCCCGGCCTTGGCTCAATGTCCCCTTCAGAGAGGCCTTGTCCCCGCCCCAGATTGCTCTCAGAACCGCTCACAGAACTCCAGAGCCACCTTTCTGTTTGCCCAGTCATGCCTGCCGGCCTGCATGGGGCAGGGGCCCAACCATGTCTGGCACGTGGTATGGCGGGAATATGACTGTCCTGGTGGTGTCCAGGCGCCTGGGCCGGACACCAGTGAGCGCTCCGCTGGCGGCCCTGCCCATTCTGCAGATGAGGGACTGAGGCTCGGGAGGTCACACAGAACCCCCAGAGCCACACGCCTTGGGGGTGACTCATGCTGTCCGCGCTCAGAGCCCCGATCTCACCACTGTGCTGCTCTGCCCCGACCAGCTATGCAGACACGCAGAACGCCCACGAGAGCACAGAACAGAGCCCTGTGCAGTGCTGAGAGCCACAGGGCTGACCACAGGGCCCGTGTGAGTGCGTGAGTGTGTACGTGTGTGCAAGTGTACAGGGGTGGCAGTGGAAACGCCTTGGTATGAACGTGATGTGTGTGGGTGAGTGTGTGTATGTGTGCACGAGTGTGCAGAGTGTGTGTATGAGTGTAGGCAGCCGGGGGGGGGGTGGTGAGGAGCCCGGCTTCCCTGCCACAGCCTGGCTGGGCTGGGGGCTCTTTCCCCTGCTGGGCCCTGGGGCGAGTGTGGCTCCCAGGCTCAAGGGCTCCTTGCAGAGTCTCGCTCAGCGCGGCTGCTCCCGGAGCTTCTCACGCTGGCATGGGAAAGGGTTCTTTGGAGCAGACCTGAGCATCCAGGAAGGCTAGGGGTCCTTAAGGAGACCCTGCATGCTGAGAGTTGGTCTTGGGCAAAAGCAGCTGCGGGCACGGTGGTCGCGCAGCTGCTCTGTGCTGGTGCAGGCTGGTGGATAGTTCCCAGACAGTGCCTTCGGGGGAGGGGATAAGAGGGCCCAAGATCAGACCTTGGCTTCAGGTCCAGAGCTACCAGAGGGCCCGTTTGGGGGAGGTGTCCAGGACCTTTTACTACAAAAACAAAGTTCAGGGTGGGAGGGTTTCTGTGTGCCCAGTATGAGGTGTGGGATGGGTGTTCCAGGGCTGGAAGCATGCCAGGAAAGGCTGAGTGAGAGGAAGGAAAGTGCAGGGAGGACAGTGCATCTGAGGCTGTGGCTTCACCTGGTGCAACTTCCTTGGCAGGGACCTTCCTGGGATCACCTGGACCGTCCCACTGGGAGGATGGAGAGGCGGGCAGCAGGTGGGAGCAGTGTGGTGCTGAAGGCTGGCAGCAGAAATGCCCCAGGATGCCAGCCTGGAAGGAGCAGACTGTCCCACGTGAGACGGGGATAGCCACCCCTGTACTTGACCCACACTCAGACCTGGGCAGGAGTGGGGGGTCTTGGGAGGGGATTTCAGCTGAGAGGAATTAGGAGGTGTGGGGTGGGACAGAGGAGGGGTCTTCCAGAGCTGGGAGAAAGCTGGGGCTTTGCCAGGGAGTCCTGTGTGCCCAGCTGGGGCACAGGCGGCTCTGGGAGCCTTGGAGGCAGCAGGGGTAGGTTAGGGAGGGGTGGCTCTGGAGGGCAGTGGGACCAGAGAGGGGAAGGGCCCTCTGCGTGAATGCCTGCAGGCACCTGAGCCGAAGTGGGCCCAGTGGCCTTGAGACGAGGACAGGCAGACCGACAGCTCCTGGACTCAGGGCGGCTGGGGGAGGGCAACAGTGACAAGCGGTGAGGCACTCCTCCCGAGGGACGCCGGGAGGCTGTGCCGAACTCTGAGTGCAGCGGCTTGCAGCCTCACACTCTCCACCTTCTCACCTGGTGATGCCGTCTGTCCCTTTGTGCTGACCAGGACGGCACGGATGTCTCCACTCCAGACCCTCCTCTGAGACCCGCGGGGACTGGAGATCGCCTGAAACGTCAGCAGATGGTGGTGCCCTCCCTTAGCCTTTCCCAGCCCTGCTCCGGCGGACACGGCTGACCACGGAGCTTGGAGCCATCCCAGCTCTCTTTCCCCTGTGTGTCTTCTTTTGATATTGATGGGAAGGCTGGGAGGCCCGGGGGGAGGGGACAGAGCCTCTGGCGAGCTTTGAGCCCTGCCAGCCCTGACTCTCTGGGTGTAAGTCAGTCCCCGTGGCGGGTGGGGTTCTCCAGAGAAGCAGAACCAGTGGGATGTATGTTTAAACAGATTCAGGTTAAGGAACTGGCTCATGCGATTCGGAGTCTGGCAGGAAGGTCAGTGAGAGCTGGGGCTCCAGTTTGAGTTCAAGGCCGGCTGCGGCAGAATTCCCTCTTGCTCAGTCAGAGTAAGTCTGTGTTTCCTTCTTTTCAGGTCTTCAACTGATTGGGCGAGGCCCACCCACACCGTGGAGAGCAACTTGCTTCGCTCAGCGTCTACGGATATAAATGTTAATTTCTCTAGAGGCAGCTTCCCAGGAACACCCAGAACAATATCTGACTTAGTATCCGGCACTCTGAACCAGCCAGGCTGACCCACAAAATTTACCATCCCGCTCCCGGGTGGGTGTTCTGGGACTTCCCGACTAGTACACTGAAGCGCTTGCGACACAGTCCGTGATCTGTAAGATGACTTCAAAGCCACGGGGGCTCTGGTATTTGCCCCTTTCCTGATTTTGCCTCCCTCCAGCCCGCCCCCCCATCACTGGGTGCCAGACACATGGACCGTCTTTCTGTCCCAGCCTTTGCTCAGGTGGGATTCCCACACGAGTGCTGCTCCCTTCTGCCGGTGACATGGAAACCTTCCCTGCACCCTTAATGCCTGAACACAGTCTCAAGTTCATGGTGAGTGGGGCTCCTCTCACATGGTGCGAGGGTCAGGGACCCTCTGATTCATCACCCCCCCCATCCCACGTCGGCAGCTCAGACCTCACGGGTCCCACGTTCCCGTCATCTTGGATGACAGTGCTAACTGCAGTTTCCCTCTCCTCGAAAGCCAGGCTCTTCCCATAGTCCCTTCTCGTGTCTAGCCCTTCCCTCCTGAAGTACACCTTTAAGTGCCTGCTTTAGGGCGCCTGAGTGGCTCAGTGGGTTAAGCCTCTGCCTTCGGCTCAGGTCATGATCCCGGGGTCCTGGGATCGGGCCCCGCATCGGGCTCTCTGCTCAGCAAGGAGCCTGCTTCCTCCTCTCTCTCTGCCTGCCTCTCTGCCTACTTGTGATCTGTCTGTCAAATAAATAAATAAATAAAATCTTAAAAGAAAAAGTGTCTGTTAGTCCTAACCTCTCTCAACGTCTCCAAAATTTTATCTGAAAAAATATATTTGTCTAAAGTTTTAATGATCTGAAAATTTGATTTTGCACTGATTTTGGGGAAACTGCGTGTGAAGTTCTTAGTTGACCGTTCCTCTCGTCTGAGCATGTTTCCCGGGCTCTCAGTCCCCGCCTCGGTGCTCGCGGCTGTATGCTCGGAGCTCAGGTCCCTTTCTGGCCAGCTACTGAAGTGTCTTCTTTCGTCTTCATTAGTTCGCGGCTTCGGATGCTGCACGAGGCATGGATTTTCTGTTTATTGATTCCATTTAGTACACATTGTGTTTCCCTGTAAATGCTTATCTTTCATCAGCTTTTTTTTTTTTTTCAAGAGAGAGTGTGAGCAGGAGGCGGAGTGGGAGAGAGAGCATCTCCAGTAGGCTCCCCCTACCCCGCTCAGGACAGCGCCCACGCGACTTCCCTCAGTGCTCAGCACGTGACCCACTGTGTGCCCCAACCTCTCCTTCTGTCTTCTATCTCCTTACCCCTTGCACACATTCTCGATCATTTCTGGAGACTCAAATTCCAGTTCACAAACTCCTTCTTCAGTTGTGTCAACAGCTTGACCAAGAAGTAACTCCCACACTGTGAAGTTCACCCTTTTAAAGGTTCTAATCCAGTGGGTTCTAGCACATTCACAGTGTTGTGCAACTATCATCACTAAGTTTTTTTTTTTTAGATTTTATTTATTTATTTGAGAGACAGAGATCACAAGCAGGCAGAGGCAGGCAGGGAGAGAGGAGGAAGCAGGCTCCCTGCTGAGCAGAGAGCCCGATGCGGGGCTTGATCCCAGGACCCTGGGATCATGACCTGAGCCGAAGGCAGAGGCTTTAACCCACTGCGCCACCTAGGTGCCCCCATCACTATCTTCTTAAAAAACATTTTCATCACTTACAAGGAAACCCCTTGACCTTGGCGCAAACTCCTCATTCGTTCTTCCTCCCAGGCCGAGGCACCCATGAATCTTCATTCCCTCTTTTTTGGCTTTCCCATTCTGGACGTCTCACAGAAGTGAAACCATGCCACGTGTTTTAAAACGACTTTTATGTTTATTTGGCATACATCTTTCAGCGTTTCTGATGACCTTTTAATTTCTGTGGAGAGTTTTTCATTTCCAGGGGCTCTCCTGTTTTTCACAGCGAAGCCCGGTCAGTTTTCTTTCCTTTAAATACATTTTAAACCCACAAGACAGGTTAACTTTATATCCTACAGCCACCACTTCCAGTTTAGAAAGTTTGTGGAGATTTAAATCGGTTCCTCTTCGTGGTTTCTCTTGTGTCATTGCAGGCCCGTATTCTCTGGATGTTTGCTGAGTTTTGACTTTGAGCTCCTGTTTGAATGGACTCTGTGGGAGCCCGGGCTCCCTCCGGGGCTGGGTTTGCTGGTGTTTCCCTTGCCTTCAGGCCTCCAGAGCACTTAGCACGGAGATGTAGGATCCTGTCACCACACTGCTTGGGTTCCAGCACTGGCTGTGTCACCTGTCACTGTGTGACCTTGGGCAGGGAGCTCAAGGTCTCTGTGCTCGGGCTTCCTCATCCTAAGTGGGGATGTGGGGAGTCCTTCCCAGCGGGTGGGGTGAGCAGGTGCTGGGAGCAGAGCACATAGGAAGCGCCGGGTCAACGCCCAGGTGACTGGATCATCTTACGAGGGCGTATCAGTGAAGATCCTTTGTCGGACCCCAGACTGGGTGAATCTTCTCCTTTGTGGTGCCAGGCCCAGGGCGGCGACCCGCCAACAGGGACACTCGGTGAATATTTGTCGCCAAATGAAGGCGGGCAAAGAGGAAGGACCCCCAGCACGTGCTCAGCAGAGGTGATTCCAGGCACGGGGACAGACCGCCAGTGCAAAGACACTCAGAAGCTTCGTGGGGCCGGAAGGTGAGGGACAAAGCTGAGAAGCTGGCCGAGCCGGCGGCCGATGGCCTTGAACGCCGCGACCAGCACGGGCCTCCGCCCTCGGGCGGGGGGCGGGCGTGGTTGGAGCCGCAGGCCTGGGGGCAGTGGTGGCTGGCGGGGGCGTCGCAGGTGCTCCGGGTCGCGGCGGATGGGGGGAGCGCAGCCTCAAAGCACCGGAGCCGGGACGGCGGGGCTGGGGGGGTGGGTAGCGCTCCGGGTGCCGGAGCCTGCGGACGGGCCCTGCGCGGATCACCTTGGCTGTTACCTCCTCCCCTCTCTGCGTCTTTGTGCGCTTCGCTCGCTTCCTCTCACAGTAAACGTCCTTCCGAGAAATTCCGAGGGGACCTCGGCCAAGCAGCGGGGGAAGGGATCTTGCCCACTCCCGGAGAGGGCTGTGCGGGGCGGCCGCGGCGGGAGCCGGCACCGGAGGGGGCGGACGCGCGGGCCGGGCGCCGGCTGTCGAGGGGCGCGACCCGCCGCGGCCCGGAGCCCCGGGCGCCCCGCCCGCGCTTCTCCCGCCGCCCCCGCCCCGGCTCCGCTCCGCCCCTCGCGCGGGGTCCGCGTCTGCGGCTGCGTTCCCCGAAAGACAAGGCTGCGCCCGGGTTCTGGTCCGCAGGGAGACCGAAGGGCACCGCTCTCCGTGCCTCCCGGAGCCCCGGAGCGCCGACCCCCCAGGGATGTGAGTGCGCCCCCGACCTGAGGCCCGCGCTCCACGCCCAGACCTGCGGTGAGCGCCCGGGCGCGCGCAGGAGGCGGCGGGAGGGGGGTCCGCGCGGGGTTCCCGGGCCCCCAGCCCAGGGGTGGGGGTGGGGACGTGGCGCACGCCCCTCCTCCATCGGCAGGTACCGCCTGCTCGCACCTTGTCTTCCCCTTTTCTCTCCGGACGCACCTACCGCTCCCCAGGGAGGAGAAGACGCGCTCCCCCCCCCCCACCCTCCACCCCACAGGTGCCAGGAGCGGGTTGGGGCGTTTCGAGCTGTCACCCTGCCCGAGACGGCGGACCTATTCTCCCTGGAGGAGATGCTGTGATGGTGGACGCTCTGGGGGGATGGGCTGGGGGGTGGGGCTTTTCGAGCTCTCGAACGACCCCGTCCCCCGGTCCCCCATCCCGGGCCGGTGATTCCGAGGCGGGGGGCAGGTTGCGCTCCCGTGCCGGAAAAGGGGAGGGGGGCTTCGGGTTCGGCAGGAGGCTGGGGCTCCTGACCGCGGCTTCTCCTGGCCAGGCCCGCGCCCCGGAGGACCTCCGCCCACAACCCCCGCGCCTTCCCGAGGCCCGCCCGGAGCATGCTGCCTGTAGCCATGAACAGTCTGGGCCTGGTGCTGCTCGCCGTCCTGCTGTGCTCTGCACCCGGTGAGTCTGGGGGCGGCCCGCGGGGCTGGGCCAGGTCGCCGGAAGAGCCCGAGGTGGCTCCGGAGAGAGTCGGGCTGCGGGGCCGCCATCCTCCGACGGTGCCCGTCACACCCACGCCCTCTCCGGGCCCTCGCGCCTGTCGCCTTCACTCTTGGTGCTCCAGCTTCAGCCCCAGCCCCAGCCACGTGGGGCCCTACCGGCTTCTGAGGGCACCGTGCGATTTCCGACCCCCCCATCCCCACCGGGCAGCCCACTGCAGCTAGTCCCGCCCAGACACACCCCCCCCCCCCCCCGGTGCAGGGGGCGGGGTTCTCGCGCTCCATCAACCCCCCAGAGCCCCACCTAGCCTCCCATCAAGTCTGTGTGGTCCTTCCTTCCTTGGACCCTACTGAAGGGGGGGGGCGGGGGGGGGAGGTGTGGGAATGGGGTAGGAGTGTGCAGGAGAGCCCCAGAGGTGTGGGAGTTGTGTGGCTGGAGTATGGGCACACCTGTGAACGGGGCCATGGAGGGGGCCCAGGGCTGCCAGAGTTCCAGTGGGGGGGACCCCCCCCAATTGCCAGGAAGGCACAGAGGCTCTGCCAGGGCCTGACCTCCAGGTGCCAGCCTTACCAGCTCGCTCCTGGCAGGGGGTGCTCAGCCTCCTACCACGGCCTGGTTCTCCCAGCAGTGGCCCTGGCAGGCGGGTGGGGGCAGAGGGATGGTGGGCTTGACCCCCCCCCCCCCCCAGCTCCTCCGGTCATCCGCGTCCCTGTGCCCTGCCCAGCTCACTGCCTGTGGTGCCAGGACTGCACCCTGACCACCAACTCGAGCCACTGCACCCCAAAGCAGTGTCAGCCGTCGGACACAGTGTGCGCCAGTGTGCGGATCACCGACCCCAGTAGCAGTGAGTCAGGCCCAGGGCTTGGGCGGGGAGCAGTTGGGGGTTCCATCTGAGCCCCTCTGTCCTTGGCTGAGGGCACAGGGCTGTGGGCAGGATGCTGCCCAGTGGGAGGCCCGGCAGGTGCCTCTGCAGCCCTGGGCCCTGTGTGCCCCTCTCCATATCTGGAGACGGTGTAGGCGGGTGGGGGTACTCAGCTCTGCTGGCTGGGGTGACGATCCGGGCCGGGCATGAGGCGGAGAGGGCGGGGTGTGGCTCCCGTCCCAGGCTCCCTACCTCTCCCCCAGGCCGGAAAGACCACTCTGTCAACAAGATGTGTGCCTCGTCTTGTGACTTCGTGAAGCGACACTTCTTCTCAGACTATCTGATGGGCTTCATTAACTCTGGGATCTTAAAAGTGGACGTGGACTGTTGTGGGGGAGACCTGTGCAACGGGGGGCCAGGGGCGGGGGGCAGCCCCTGGGCCCTGGCCGGGGGGCTCCTGCTCAGCCTGGGGCCCGCTGTCCTGAGGGCTGGGCCCTGAGCTCCTCCCGCCGCTGCAGGCCTCCCAGCTTCCTCCCCAGAGCCTGGTCCCCGCTCCTCCCTGTGCAGGGAGGCCTCCCTCGATCCACCAGCTCCAGCTCCGAGTCCCCGCCAGCAGGACGGCTCCAGGAAACCTGGTGTCTGCAGGAGGCCCCCCCGGGGGGGGCGGGCTGGGGGCTGGGACCCCCAGGTCTCCTAGGGGAAGCCAGGCAGAGCCAGGCCCAGCCCAACAGCCTGGCTGCGAGGGCATCTTCCGCGGAGAAATAAACTCACTTGTGGTTCAGAGACCTGGGTCTGAGCCTGGGTGTCGGGATAAGGCCGGCAGAGCTCCGAGGGGCTCCGAGGCTGTGCAGGCCAAGGGCGGAGATGCGTGGGGCATTGGGACTGGGGGACTCGCTGGAGTCCGTGGTGCATGGGGGCTGCGGATGGGAGGGGAGGTTAGAGTGGGCAGAATCTCGGGGCCAGGACATGAGGGTAAGGCCTTGTCAGTGTGTGTACGTGCATGCGGACAGCCAGGCGTGCAGACGGGCGTGCTAGACTGTACACCCGTGCCTCATCCACACCCGCGTGCACGCGCGCCCTGCAGACGTCCACAGGTGTGCACGCCGAAACAGTGCTGACCCACCAGCGCCTGGACTGGTGTGCCCCAGCCGCCCCCACGTCCGCGTGCACACTATCCCTGGCCCTCAGCATCTCGCACACACAGGGACACACGGGCACACATGCCCTGTGTGTCCGCTGCTCTCGCTCTTTCTCTCGCTTGCTCTCTCCTGGAGCCTTGGGGCGATCAGATCGGGGGCCCGCTCCCCAGAGCACTGTTGGGAGCACGCTTGTGCCCAGACTCTGCCTCTTAGCCAGACACCCCTGCCCCCACCAAGGGCACCTCTTCGGGCAGGGTCGTGAAGCCAGCCCCTGAGTGGGGGCTGAGGCAGCCCGTGTGGAGTGGCGCAGAGGGACAGGGGGCTTCGGGAGGGAGGAGGCAGGGGGCACCAACAGGTAATTCTTAGGGACCTGCTGTAGCCGTGGGTCTCTGCACCGCTGGGTTCAGCCCAGTCTCCCACACTTCTGGCCACATGGATCACCCTGGGGCCCGGGCTCACCATGTGAGGTCAGCAGCCACTCCAGGCTCCCCTGGGGTCTGGCCTTCAGTCAGTTCTTCCTCATCCTTCGTGGATGACCCAGGCCATGGTCACTCCCAGGGCCAGGACCCCGTGGCAAGAACCGTGGTTTCACTAAGAGCTGGCTGTGGCGTTCCTCCCGGGGCTCCTGCGTGTGAGTGAGGGAATCTGGAAGTCCGGGGTGAGCCAGATGGGAGAGGGGTCGCTGGAGACCGTGTCCACTTCCTGCTGGTGGGACCGGCCAGGGACGTCTCCTGCTCTGTTGTAACTTTGCTCTATGATGCACCCAGTTCCCACCGCGTCCAAACCTCTGCACTCTGTGCTGCCCGCCTGGTGTCTGGGGCGTGTAAGGACTGGGCACTGTCACGTAGGGCAAGTGCAAAGAGCTCCTTGACCCAGAGGCCGAAAGCTGGTGCCAGCAAGGACAGGACGCCATGGGGGCCCCGGAGGTTTCCGGAGGACGAGGGCCAAGCCCACCTTCAGGTCAATCTTTGTGTGCTGACTTTATTATCTGAGGGAAGTATTTAAAACACAGAAACTGGGGAGCTCCTTCCAGCTCTCTGAGAGAGTGGTGCGATTCCAGGCGGATGGGGACTCGGGGGCAGCGTGGCCCGGAGAGCCCGCTTGGACCTCTTTGCTCTCCGCTTCCGGCGGCCCCGTCTAAGTCTGGGTGCCCACGCCTGAGCGCGAGCGAGCCCTGTCCCTCAGGGTGAGCTGTCGCCGCAGGGTCAAATGCCACAGTCCGTGTGGCAGGCTGGGGCCGTTGGGGCAGGTGCTGGTAAACTCCTGTGCCCCTGATTATTTTTCTAAAGACTCCACCAAGGTCGTCCTTCAGGATCTAAGCAGACCTTTTGTTTTTGGGGTCTGCTTAGTGTCCCTCCAAATGAGCCAACCGCCTTTCTTAACCACCCTTCCCCTGCGGGCAGAGGGGCTGCTCTCTGTCTCTGATCAGCCAGGCCGTGAGCACCCTCGGCCTCGCGTCCTCATGGGGTCGAGGGACTCTCCATCTCCGGGGATTCCGGGAGCGTGCGGCTGAGCCAGGAAAACGTCTCCTTGGAAGGAGCTGATCTCCCCAAAGGGAGGCTCCTCCCACCCTTCCCCGTGCGATCCCCCCGGAGCTTCCATGTCCACCTGGGAGGCCCTGGGAGACGAAGACTAGAACCTCATCCTGATTTCCTCTGGAGAGCTTGTTAGTGAGATGGAACGTTTTCCTGACTTGTGAGTGTTTCCTCGTAATTGACTTGGTCCGCTTTTCCGCTGTGGCTTTTGTCTTTTCTTACCGAAGTATGAGACGCTTTTGTGAGTGGGGTACCATCTGTCCGTGGTCTGTGTTTTCCAAGGACCTTCATTTTGGGGGGTTTTCCTGCACACCCAGGCATATCCTCAGGTTCCGTGTGGCTGAGTCTAATCGATCTTTATCGTTTCTGGCTTTCAGATCTGAGGAGAGCCTCCTCGGCGCTTACCTTAGGAAAACGGTCTTCCTGTTCCGCTCTTTGCTCCGGATTGGGCTTCTTCCCTCTGATCGCAGAAGGTCCCGGAGTGTGCTTACCACGTGGCAGGAGTCAGGACTTCTCCGAAATACACGGCCGGTGTTTCTCAGCGCCGATCTTGAACGCGCCCATCTTTCCCCGGTGACCCCAGGTGCCGCCTGGGTCATAGCACGAGCTGGGATGTTCTGGTCGCGGTGCGTGGCCCCCCGGGCGCCTTGCTCCTGGCTGGTGAGGCGAGTCCCCTCCTTGCTCCTCTTTTGACAAGACGATTGTCATTTCTTGCGACTTGTTCTTACAGGTGAACGCTGGAGTCTGTCCGGTTCCGGAATGATGCTCGGGAGCAGCAGTCACCGGCTGGGCCTGCCGCTGGGGCCGGGCTGCACCGCGTGTGTGAGGGCCTCCCAGTGCGAGCGCGGCGCTCCTCCCGTCCGGCGGGCCCGGATCGTGCCCCGTTCCAGCTCGTTTTCCCCTGTGGGCCTTGTACCTCCCCTGCGTCTAAGCTAGGTAACGTGCAGTTTTGGTGCTTGTAATTGAGACATGCCGTTCTTTCCAGAAGTTCCCCCCGCCCCCACCTGGCCTCCATTTAAGCAGGATGGCTGGGAGGTCTGGGGGCTTATTAGGGTGGACAACTGAGGGAGCCCATGGGTCACTGGCTTCCGTGCTTCCAGGAGTCCCCCCCCACCCCCATGGTGCCACCGGCCTCTCGGAGATGGCAGGAGTGAATCTGCAGACAGGCCCGTCGCACCACTTCAAGACGTGGAGGGAGGAGAGAGGGGGCTGCCTCCAACTAGGCGGAGATGCCCGGGGCTGAGAGGGCAGCGGGCTGGCAGGAGTGGAGGGTGGGTCCCAGAAGAGGCTCCCAAGGGGCAGGACCTCTGGGCAATACCCACTGGCGGAGGTCTGGATTGGGGGCTGCAGGCCTCTGTGCCGCGGTGGGGCCTGGGAGCAGGGTCAGGGCCAGGCCCCCATGACCTGAGTAAGGACACAGCCTGTGGGTCCTGGGCACTGGGCGAGGACCAGACGGGCCAGGGGTGAGGCTGTGGGTCTGCCAGCCGTCCCTCACTGCACGCAGCCCTGGGAGGGAAGAGACCAAGACGCCAGGCTTTTGCCATCTGGAGAGACGGGTCTAGAGAGAATAATGGTGATGGAAAGATTAAAGTTCTGTTCTTCTCGCCTGGGCTTGGGGGCTGTGCTCATACGTGGAGGAATTTCGGGGGGCTCTGCTGGCGGGGGAGGAGGGCTGCTCCAGGCGGACAGGCGCTCCTTCCCCCCGCCCCCCCCGCAGCCCTCTTCCGTGGTGTGGTGTGGTCTGGACGCATCTCCCAGCAGAGCCAAGGTTACAGAGAGACGCCTTAGGGGCTGGGAGGCTGCTGAGTGTGGGCGTGAATTCTAGAAACGCAGGGGCGCCCACAAGGTGCAGAGGGAGTGGGGGTGACGAGGCCCCTGAACCCATGCAGGGAAAAGCTACCTGTTCTCCCCCCTGAGCTCTGCATGGTCCATGATCCGTGTTGTCTCCTGGATTTTCAAGGCGTGCCACAGGCCGTGTGCAAATGGAGACACGACTCTGCTTTCCTAGCAGTTTGCGGTCACGCCCTTTGTGTTTCTGCTGCGCGGGCAGGGCCTGCGGCGCGGCCGAGCGACGACACTGGCTGGACAGTCTGGGTTCCCCGTCCGTCCTCCCTGCAGCACCTTGGGTCGGCGTTTGCCTTTGGACTTGAAATCAGAATCTGTTCAGCTCGTGCTCTTTATTCATAATTCGATTAGATTTTTTAGGAGGAACGGTGATGAGTTTAAGAGAAACAGCCTTTCGCCCTTTGCTGATAGGAGGACGTGTCCGCTCGCTAAACCAGTGGTTACTAAGTGGGCTCCATTTCTTGGCGTCCTGGAGAGGAGGCACTTGGGTGTTCGTGACAGGTAAGCCCCGGGTGCCAAGTTCTTCTCCACCGCCGCCAGACTCCCATCCCCTGTGTTTTGGGTCCAGGACCGAGACTGGTCTCTAGTCCTTCGGGTGTCCTCATGGAGGTGAGCTCGGGATTTTGGCAGCCTCGCGAAGGAGATGGGTGCCCCATCTGGAACAGTCTGGCTCTTGGGGGGCTCTGGAGGTCTCTAGTGTGGGCCCAGGGAAGCTGCAGGAAGCTGCAGGGGGGCCTGGGGGCCTCAGCCCGGTCAGAAGTCTTATTCTGCCTTGACACTGAGGAAACAGATCTGGAAGAGGTAAGACCCCAAGACCCTGAAATCCTCACCGCGTGTGCAGGACACGTCTGGACTCAGGTCTTTGCTGTTTGATCTTGACCAAGCCCTGCGTCCACTCTGAGCCGCACTTCTGTCTGTGAGGTGGGGGTACACCCAGCTCTCGGGGCACCGGGGCGTGGGGCACAGGCAGAGGAACCCTGTTCCAGCTGGTGGGGTAGATGGCAGTGGGGGAGGGGGTGGGAGAATGGGCACCCTTCCTTTCTTGGGGCCTGGGGCTTGCCCTTGACCCCTCCCCCATTCTGCATCCCCCACCCCCCGACTTGTGGCCTCCTCTGAAGCGCTGCTCGTCCTGGGGAGCCTTCCCTGGTGCTCTTTCTCCCACCCTCCCCCCGCCTGTGCCCCAGCACAGGGCTGTGCCTGTCCCAGTCCCTGCAGCGATGTGCGAGACTACAGAGCGTTCTGGTCCTTGACTGTGCGTTGCACTTGGAGGCGGTGCTGCCATGCTCTTCTGCACTTTCAGAAGTCATTCTCTCATCTTTCTCTCTGGCAGTGGTCAATGCCTGGGTCTGCGCTGCCCCACGCTGAAATCCCGAAAAACCTTTACCATAAAGGGGCCCCGAGTGGGGCGGAGGTGGGCTGCAGTTGGGGGTGTGGGCATACCCTGACTCACCCCTGAGCTGGCAACTAGAAAGCCTGGGCAGACCAGGCGAAGTTGTGCAGGCCACGGCCCTCAGCACGTGGGCAAGGGGACTGGTTCCCCCTGGGGAGACCAGGTGTTGCTGGCCTGGACCTGCGAGAGGGGTTGACAGGCGGGCCTTTCTGCCAGCAAGCTTATTAGGGGACAGGTGGACAGTGACTGAGAAAGTTCGAGGTTGGGGAGCCCAAATTTCAGGGAAGCAGGCCGGCCCGGACACTTCTGAAGTCCTGCCGGCGTGCAGCAGCGAGCTGGCCGTGTGCCGGGGTCATGGGCTCCCGTCCAGCTTCTCTGAAGGGCCAGAGGGTCACCACGTGGAGGCGGGGCAGGGTGGGTGGTGTCTGTCTAGGGCCGAAGGCTTCAGAGCACCGGGAGGGGACGGCTGGGTGGTGGGCAGGGAGGCGGCTGACGGAAGGGCCGGCCGCTCCTGGCCTGGGGGAGGGAGACCCCAGGTGAGGGCGTAGGTGAGGAGCAGTTTGGGACAGGTGGAACCGGTGACAAGCTCAGGGCTGTCTAGGCTGAGCTGGGGCACCTACGGGACACCTGGAGAGATGGGGGTGGGGCCCTTGTGTGGAGGGAGAGTCTGTGGACAAGGTGGGTCTCATATCGCCTTCGCTGAAGTTCCAGAATCCCCAGGATGAAGGCAAGTGTCCCCCACCCCTCACGGTGCCCAAGTGCCCCCGGCCTCACACTGGTCTTGGTGCCGGTCGCAGAGCTGGGAGCAGTCCCAGAACAGCGGCTGGGTGAAGGCCAGGGAGGGGTTCGGGAGAACTTGTGGAGTGTCTGTCTAGCTGGGAGATCCAGTGCCCGCGTGGGAGGGTCTGGAGGCAGCGGTGAGGCTGGGGGCTCGGTCTGAGTGAGCTGCTTTGCCCAGGGAGCACCCGCGTGGGGGGTGGGGGTTGAGGTGGGCAGGGTGTCTGTGTCAGGCTCCATCGTCCTCCGCATCCCGCCCTCCCAGGGGGGCTGCTTGCTGCGAAGATGCTCATTTGGAGCCGGGACCCCTGGCCGTCCCTGGACAGAGACGCCCCAGAACTCGCCTCCCAGGCCAGCCCCCTCCCCCGCAGGCAGGTGTCAGTTTTGCTGGTGAATGAACAAGTGGGGGGAAAGGTGGGTGAGTGAGGGCGGAGAGCGACGGCGGGTGAGTCCCGAGTCCCGGCTCACTAGGAGGGGCCGCGGGGCGGTGCGTAGGTAGTGGGGCCCTCCTGTGGACTGGGGCCCCCGTGCTAGCACTGCCCCTTGGCCCCGGTTCTCTCCAACTGCCCCCTTCCCAAGTCTCCCTGTTCTGAAGGGAAATCAGGATCCCCTGCCCCAATCCCGCCAGAGCACTGGGCCTTCGTCCCCTCACTTGGGGACTAAGCAACATATGGGCCCAGTCGGGCAAGGAGACACACAGCTGGTCGGAAAGGCTTCCATCTTCCTGAGGCGACACGGTCTGGGGTCTTGATCCAGGCCTTGCAGGGAAGCGGTGGCCACCAGATGGGCACAGCTGGGAAGACGTAAAGACCAGCCGATCAGAAACCCACTCATTCTCTGGTGAGTGTCCCCCACTGTCCCATGCCTTCGAACCTTTGGGTTTTCTCTCAGAGCCCCCCTGCTCAAGCCAAGCCCGCATTTCTCCTCTCCCGCCAGGGAGCGCCCTCGCTAAGCTGCGGGGCACACGCGCGGGCCAGTCCCACGGCACGCACCCCACAGAGACACGTCCGGCTTCCCTAGTTACCAGGGAGATGCCAGCCACGAACAGCCCGTCGTGCCCCTAGTGAGCAAATGTCCACAAGTCTGATGAGGCCACGTGCAATGCCGGTTTCTCTCGCACCTGCACGTCGGAGATGCCCGGTGCGGCTGCCGGGGGAGACCGTGGCGTGTTCTCCGAGTGCTCTGTTCCCCACAGTCGAGCGATCTCTTCCCTGCACATCCCTCCGTGGAACACGCCATGTGTGTGTACGGGACACGTGTGCCAGGGTGTGTGGCTGCATGGTTCATGGGAACGGCTGTCTGAAAGTAGCCAAAGTGACCGTCGAGGGGCCTTGGGGTCCTGAGGGTGAGGCAGTCGTGTGCTGGACCGCTCTGCAGCAGGTGCCGTGAGCGAGCTAGTCACGCGACGGTCCGGGAGGAGGCCAGCGGCATGGAGTCGAGTGGGCGAGTCCCAGCAAATTACGCAAAGCCGGCGTTCACACACGAAGAACTTTACACGGTTGTTTTATGTAAGTTCGGTGGCAAATATAGCTTCGTAGATGACAAAGCTCTATGGCATCTGTTTATGTATCTGTCATCTTACATCCGTCTGTCCGTCCATCTGTCCCTCCAACCACCCGTCTGCCCACCCACCTGTCTGTCCGTCCCTCCCTCCCTCCATCCGTCCGTCCATCCTTCCATCTCTAGCAATCGCCCATCTCGGGAGAATGAGAACAGTCAACTCAAGATTCCAGAATGCAGTGCCCGCCCCAGGACAGGGAGGCAGGGGTGTGTAGGGGCACAGAGGGTACCGAGAAGGGTTTCAAGGGAACAGGAAGCTTGTGTCAAAGTGTTAGTTCTCCTGTTGGCTGGTGAGCTCACGGAATGTTGTTATATTATTAAAAGGAAAGAAAGAAATCAGGGCTGTGCGGGAACCAATGAGGAGTGGGTGTCACAGACCAAAGACTGTGAGTAAAATTTGGTTTTATGTCCCTGAAGTATCAGAAATACTCAGCGTGAAACAAAACAGAGCAAACTCTTCAGCAGTCGTGTCTGTGCCATGTGCCTTGCATTTCGAACACGTCCCTGTCTGCTCTGGGCCGGTGAGTGGGAGGCCTCCCGGTGCTGCCTCTGTCCCAGCACACGGATGGGGGTCATTGTCCTGGGGGAACAGGCTTCCATTTATGCTGTGAATGCTGTCCCCAGGGGCCGGGAGGCCTATCCATCCCAGCAAATGGAGAGCCTGAGTTTTGCTCAAGGGGCCTGTAAACCTTGAAGAGTGAAGGAATTCCTTCCTTCCTTCCTTCCTTCTTGTCTTCTTTCTTTCTTCCTTTCAGAGGGAGAGTGGGAAGCAGGGCGGGAGGGGCGCAGGAGAGGGAGAGAGAGAATCTCAAGCAGGCTCCACGCCCATCTCAGAGCCCGATGCGGGGCCTGTTTTCACGACCCTGAGATCATGACCTGAGCCAAAATCGAGAATCGGACACTTAACCAACAGAGCCACCCAGGTGCCCCCAAAGGAGGTTTCCCTGGGAAGGAGAATGGGATTTTGCGGGGTCTTGGACCTGCAGAGGCCAGGGGCAGAGCTGGGGGGAGGGGGAAGGGTGTGTAGGGCCTCTGGCCTCAAGATGGGCTCTGGAGACCCCAGTGTGTGAGCCGCAGCCGCGGGGTCGTGGTCAGTGTCCTGGGCTGTCGTAACAAAGCACCACAGTCTGGGGACCAGACGCTGAAATCAGGGTGTCAGAGGACCACGCTCCCTGGGAGGCTCTGGGGGTGGCTGCCTCCTCCTCTTCCAGCTGCTGGGGCTCCTGGTGTCCCTGGTTTGTGGCCGCGTCCCTCAGTCTCTGCTTTGTCTCTACCTGGTCTCTTCCCCATGTCTCTGTGGGCCCTCTTCTGTCTCTGACAAGGATGATCCCATTGGATCTAGGACCCGCCCCGTCCAGGATGGTCTCACTGGTAAACCCCATGGTAATCACGCCTGCAAAGACCCTATTTCTAAGCAAGGTCACACGCTGAGGTTCCCGGAGGGCTTGGGCTTCCCGACGCCGTGTTCACCCCGTGCGCGGGCTGGGGGCTGCCTTCCCTTGCCCTCCGGGGGCGGGCTTGGCCTCGGGCTCCGGGAACCTCCTGCAGCTCCTCAGCGTGATGGCTGGGTGCTCACGCCCTTCACCTGTGCCTCCCCCAAACCTTGGTGCGACCTCGCCCATTGCCCGTCTGACGTGGAAGCAGGAAGACAGAATGGGGCTCCCGGACACCGGCAGTGGGGACGGGGGTGCGGACTGGAGCACGTCGTGGCCTGAAGGCGGCTGCGGTGAGAAGCTGAGGCTGTGAGGGGGACCTCAGCCACGCTCAGCTCTGTGGCTGTTGCGTGGTGGCGGCGGGAGACGTGCTCAGGAGGCTGGGGGAGCCGGGGGACGCTGGCCAAGAGGCTGGAGAGCGGGCTGGATGCCCCACAGCCAGGTCGTCTGTCCGGCGGGTCTGGGGGAGATGACGTTTGGAGATGCCGCGGGTCAGCCCCCACCACCCGTTCTTCGCTCTGGCCTCGCAGCGGCGCCCGCTGGTGAGCTCACGGACTCTCCTGCGGCAGTAAGAATCCTTTCTGGAAGTATAAAAGCCTCCATCACCCCAGTAACTCTGAGCTTGAGTGGTCCCCATTCCTCTCCTTCTCAGACCTTATAGAGGTTCCAGAACCTCCCCAGCCCTTTCTTCCCACTGCTACGACCCTCGTCCAGGACTTCACCACCTTTTTTTTTTTTTAAAGAAAAAGGTAAACAGGGGAGTCTGTTTGGTTAAGTGTCTGCCTTCGGCTCGGGTCACGATCCCTGGGTCCTGGGTTCGAGTCCCACATCGGGCTCCCTGCTCAGCGGGGAGACTGCTTCCCCCTCTCTCTCTGCCGCTCCCCGTGCTTGTGCACGCTCTCTCTCTGACAAATAAATTTTAAAAAACTTAAAAAAAAAAGACAATTCAGGGGCACCTGGGTGGCTCAGTCTGTTCAGCGTCTGCCTTTGGCTCGGGTCGTGATCTTGGAGTCCCGGAATCAAGTCCCGCATCGGGATCCCTGCTCGGCGGGGAATCTGCTTCTCCCTCTGACACTCCCCCTTCTCATGCTCTCTCTCTCATGCTCTCTCTCTCATGCTCTCTCTCGCTTTCGAATAAATTAAAAAAAAACTAATAAAAGGGACAATTCATTTAAGCTAAAAAAAAAAAACCCAACAAAAACAGTGCAGCCGTTTCTCCCATCCTGTACGTCCCTTGCCTCCAGTGACCATCAGTCTGTTCTCTGTATCTGTGAACTTGGCTTTTATTTTCCACCTACAAGAGGAGTCATGGTGTTTGTCTTCCTTTGCCTGACTTACTTCACTTCGCATAGTATCTTTTAGGTTCGTCCATGCTGTTGCAAATGGCACGATTTCCTCTCTTTTTACGGCTGAGTAATATTCTGTTGTGTATATACACCACCTCTTCCCCACCCACCCACCCGTCCACCCATCTGTCCATCCGAGGACACTTGGCTTGTTTCCATGTCTTGGCTGTTGTGAACACTGCTGCAGTATCGGGGGGGGGGCAGACATTTCTTTAAGATCCTGTTTTCATTTCCTGTGGGTATATACCCATGTGGAGTTGCTGGATCATACCATATATTAAATATAGTAGTTCTATATTTAATTTTTTAGGGAGCCTCCAAGCTCTTCTCCAGAGTGGCTGTACCAGTCTGCATTCCCACCAACAGTGCATGAGCTTCTCCAAATGCCCACCAACACTTGCTGTCTCTTATCTTCTTGATACCAGCCCGCTTGACAGGTGTGAGGTGGGATCTCATTGTGGTTTTGATTTGCCTTTCCTGATGACGAGCTCATTTTCCTCTATCTGTTACCTGTCTGCATAGCTCTGGGAAAACATCTGTAATTGGATTATTTGGGGTTTTTGCTTTTGACTTGCACGGGTTCTTTACATATTTTGAATATCAACCCCTTACTAGAGGTGTGGTGGGCAAATATTTAACATTAATTGGTTGATGAACACGTGTGGCCAGAGGCTTGCAGGGAGCCTAATCCTGTGTGTCCCCTCCGAGCAAAGTCTAGTGTTCACTAATTCAGTGTTTTCGGTGATGTCATAGAACAAAACTGTCATGAATAGTGAGAATTGACAATGTCTGCAGCCAAGGAGCGTCCTTGGAAACACCTGCTGTAAGTGATCAGGGCTCAGGAACCCGGCTGCAGTGTTTGGGGTTGGGTTGCAGGTCCCTGTTGCCTGCCCCTGGGTGGGGGCATCGAGTGGCTAAATGTTGCTTTCTTCTGTGGCCGGGAGGGGGACAGTTGCCCAAAGAAGATCAGAACTTCCGGTGAGAAATGGAATCTTTAGTAGGGAAGAATCCCAGCCACCATCACTGACGGTGTGATGTGTGTGCATGGTCTGTTCCAGCCTGGGTTCGAGGTTCCATGGGAGGCAGCTGAGTCCCTGAGAAGCCAGCTGGGAGCAGAGCAGAGGGTTGCTTCCTGCCGGAACAGGGGACGGAGTGGGGCCAGGGCTCCCAGACCAGGTCGGCCACTGGCTCCATCACATTATACTCTCAATGATTATTTCAGGATTTTTTACGTGTCGGTGGAAACAGTTAATTGCATGCGGGATTTTTCCAAGGCCAGGTGCTCCTTGCTTCCCGTCTGATCTGTTTCCAGAGGTACTGCCCTGACATGGGTTCCAGACACCCCCCCAATCACTTTCTCCTGGCATCATTGTTTTGGCTTTTTCCCCCTTAATTTAGTTTTATCCGTAAATTTCTAAGTCCTTTGTTACACCATATGCCTGGGGCAGAAAGATTAAAATGATGTCTGCTACATGACACTTGAAATCACAGCATCATTTCTGTTCCTTTGGGTCAGAAATGACCTTCACTCAGGTTCCAGCTCCCGGGCAGTGGGGCGCTGCTGGGAGGTGGTCTTTCAGCCCATGTCCCTTCTGGCTTGTGGACAAGTCACCCCCAGATACGGCCAGGTTGAGGGCCCTCCTGGAGGGACCAGGTCAGCCCAGCCAGCCGCAGGGTGGTGGGTCAGGCTTCTGTTTATGTCGTGGTCCTCGGGTCCTTGGAGGGCACACAGACCAGCACGGTCCCTCCATGCCTGAGACTTGCTGGGGTCTGTGATAGCTCCTGGTGGTCAGAAAGCCGTAAAGCCTGCGGGGGGAGGAAGGAGGCGAGCCCTCTTCCTCCTCGTGGCTGATGGGGTGACCATTGGCTCATGGCTTCTAAACGCCTCCAGAGCTAATTTCCAGCCAAGGTCCTCTTTGTCCTGATGACCTTGGAGGATCCTTTCTGCCGGACTCGGCACCCCAACACCAAATCCTACGATCCCGCAGGACTTCTGGCAGGATGGGGCCACTCGAGGCCAGCACGCGGGTTTCTGCCATCGAAGATGGGTGGACTGAGCTCAGTGTGGGAACACGGTGTACTTCCCAACACGCGTGTGTCCGCGAGGGTGAGCCCCCTGGGGGTTCTCTGCCCCCGCCCCCCCCACCCCGGCCTGGCTGTGTCAGAGGCCGCTCTGAGCCCCCAGCCCAGCCGGCTGGAGGGGGGCTGACCCGCCCCACGTCCCGAGGTCACCCACACTCAGAGGAGCAAGTCAGGCTCCGCCCCTGCGGGGGGTGCGGGGACGGGCAGCAGCCTGGCCCCTCCCCCAGGGGCTGCCCGGGCCAAACGGAGGCCGCCCTGAGCGCAGGCCCCGGAGGGCGTCACCGACGTCGCTTCCCGCAGGTCCTCCGGACTCTCACCGGGTGGGAAGCGCCGCCGGGATCCTGCCTGGTGGCGGCCGCGGAGGCCGGGGGGACGCTGTCCGGTGTGCGCTCCGATTCCCCGGGTGGGGGGTCTGCGAGGCGGGAGGGTCTCCGCCGCCGGCCGTGGGCGGGCCCCCTCGGGACGGGTGGCACCGCGCTGCGGCCCTCCCTGATCGCCGCGCGGCGCCCCTGCTCGCTCTCCGCGTTTCCCTGCTCGGAGCCGCGGGGCTCACCCGGGGACCCCAGGGCCGCCTCTCGCGGGCCTCAGCGTCGGCGGCGAAGAGCCCAGCACGACCCTCTTGCTTGGCGGTGGGGCCGCGTCCACAGCCCGGGGGTGGTGTCGCGGGGTCAGGCGACGACCCGGACTGAAGTTCCTTCGGGCGCACGTGCGGCCCACGTTCGGGCAGGAGTCCCGGGAGCGGGAGCGGGACTCTGGGAGGTGGGAGGGTCTGAGTCCCCCCGCGCCCCGGTCCCCGACAGAGGCCTCCGCGGCCCCGCGGCTCCTGGCTCGGTCTGCAGCGGCCAGCAGAGCGGTCTGGGGACCAGTGGTCTTCGTTGGGCTACTTTCCTGGGGGGCGTGACGTCTGCTTAGTCGGTGGCAGGAGAAGGAAGAGTTTCCACTGAGCAGAGAAACTCTGGGTTTTCCTCGTTGTCCCGGAGGCTCCCAAAGCTCTAGGTTCCCCCTGGGCCTTGCCAGCGGCGCAGAGGACGGACGCTGTTTGCTCGCCGTCCCCGCATCTGCCCACCTGGCCGCCCCGCCGGGTCCGGGTCTACCCTCCTCCAGCCGGTCACCGTCTGTGTCCAGGGCAGGGAGACCGGCGTCCTGGCACCCAAGCCCCAGGGCCTGCCGCAGACAGTCCCAGTGCTCCTCACTGCCCCAGGCTGAGAAGGCGGGAGCCGCGTGGTCAGAGGGGCCTGTGAGAGCCCCAGCCCTGCGCGCCCGCGTGGCCCCGTCCTCCTGGCGCATCTTCGCACGCCCCGGCGACCGCGTTCCCAGAGAAAAACTCCCGGTGGGGCACGAGGCCATCACACGAAGAGGTGCTTCGTTTATAAAACCTTTTCCTTTTAAACGGACAATTCCATGGGAGATGCTGATGTTTCCCAGCGGCCAAGCCCTATAAATCCCGAGGAGCCTGGGCAGGTCAAGACAGGAAAACGTCTTTATCTGTCCGCTAGGAAATACCACGCTCTGATTGCAAATTTACAAGGAAATGTGGTTGGCACCATTTTTTTCTTATTTTTCTCTCTCCAAGGGCATCCCCAGGGGAGGGAGGAAGAGTTCAACCCCGGGCTAATCTATCCTTTCCAGGTGCGTGTGAGTGTGTGTGAGAGAGAGTTTGAGTGTGTCTGTACATGAGTGTGTGTGTCTGTACACTCACACGTTGTGTCTCTTCATATGCATCATGGTCGTGGAATGGCCACTGGCTTAGAGGACGGAACTCAACTCATTTTCCTGGTTACTTCCGGATCAGTCCAGATCACGAGGTGGGCCTGACCCCGCTGTTGCCGACTGCCGGTCTATAGCCCAAACAAGCACTGAGGA
This sequence comes from Mellivora capensis, assembly GCA_004024625.1. Classification (NCBI taxonomy): domain Eukaryota; kingdom Metazoa; phylum Chordata; class Mammalia; order Carnivora; family Mustelidae; genus Mellivora; species Mellivora capensis. Next base: position 29,679 of record PISX010014059.1, on the reverse strand, counting down.
CACGCAGAACTCCTGTCACTGATGTGGCCACATCTGAGGTCGAGGGGCCTGTCCCACATGCGCTCATGAGGGAGCCCCTGCTTTTTGTCCCTGTCTCCTCTGTGAGGACACTGGGTAGGAACTTGGACATCTAGGGACCTTGCTCTGCTTTGGCTTGTGGGCGGCGGAAAGGGGCGCCTGCCTTTTTTCTGCCTTGGATTCCAGTCTCTCTGGCCCCCACCCCCACGCCGTCTGAAGGCTGTGGGGTTCAGCCTCGTGTTGGCTCCTTCATGCTGATCCACGTTGCACCTTTGGCCTCCTTCCCCTTCTCCCTTTTCCCCCAATCCCTGAAGGCTCTGCTTGTCAGCCTCTAGGGTGCTTCCCCCTTCGGCTATAAAAGTAGGGAGTGCCTCGGCTCCTCTGAACCTCCCGTTTCGTGATTCCTGCCCAGGGCAACTCCAGCAAATTCTGCCCTCGCTCTGCCTTGGATTCTGAATCCCCCAAGTGTCTCTCTTAGCACCTCGTAGCTCTCAGGAGACGAAACAAATAACCAGGTGAAGCATGGAGAGGTCTCAGGCCGACGCGAGCAGTTCCCGTGCCCTGGGGACATCACGACTGCCCCTGTGCCACGTGCACGACCTCAGCGTGGAGCCAGTGTCCCGGCTAGGGTACTGCCACGTGTCTTCCCTGGACGCTCGAGGAATAGTCGGCATCTCCACTTCCTGCTCACGACGACCCGATCGCTTTCTCTCCACGCCCACCTGACCCTGCAGAATGGACGCGCCTCACGACAGGACCAGGTGGGTGTTGGCTACAGAGCCTTATACACACTGTGCTCCCGAACGCCAACTTCATTCTCAAGGTCCAGATTTCCCCTAAGTGTCTAATTTATCACAACGGCCACACTCTCCAGTCAACACCCACCTAAGCTAAATGTTAATACAAACAAGTAAAATTGTATCTGTACTAGTAAATTAAAAATATTCTTCTGATCTACTTATGGACAAAAAGTGAAATCACAGTGGAAATGCAAAACCATCTCTATCTACATACCAATGATAAAACTACATATCAAAATTTTTAAGTTGCAAGAAAGTGGGGATTTCTATTTTTAACCACTTATGTAGAGAGTAAGAGAAGTTAGAAGTGCCCAACTTCAAATGTAAGAAAAAGAACAATGGTGGAGGTGAGGCGCCCGGGAGCTCAGTGGTGAAGCAGCTGCCTTTGGCTCAGGTCATGATCCCGGAGTCCTGGGATGGAGCCCTGCGTCGGGCTCCCTGCTCAGCGGAGAATCGGCTTCTCCCTCTGCCTGCCACTCTCCTTGCTTGTGTTCTCTCTCTCTCTGACAAACAAATAAAATCTTAAAAAAAAAAATCTTAAAAAAAAAAACTAATAATAGAAAGACAATTGGAATATTTCCAAATATCCACTTACATAACCTACTTCTACATAACACGTGGACCAAAAAGAAAGGACAAAGGAAATTCGTACATTATCTTGAAGGAAAATGAAAATGCAACAAATAAAAATTTGTTGCACACAGCGAAAGCAGTGTTTAGAAGAAACTGTATAGCATTAAGTACTTAATAAGGATCTTCTTCAGGACACCTGGGTGGCTCAGTCGGTTAAACATCTGCCTTCTGCCCGATCAGGTCGTGGGCCCGGTGTCTTGGGATCGAGCCCCGCTTCTCCCTCTGCCTGCTGCTCCCCCTGCTTGTGCTCTCTCTTTGGCTCTCTCTCTCTCTCTCAATCAAATAAATAAATAAATAAATAAATAAATTCTTTAAAAAAATGTATGTGTAAAAAATAATTTAAGATGACCAGGGTAGGTTTAATCCACGAGTGCAAGGAATGCTTGAAATTAGAAAATCTATAAAAGAGTATGACTTCAGCACCAGATTCAGTGAAAAAAAGTCACCTGGTCACTTCAAGGAAAAAGTTTTGAAAAAAATGTAACACAAATTTATGAAAGACTTCTTGTAAGTAGGGCTAGAAGAAAACTAACTTAACTCGATCAAGGCACTCTGTAAAAATCTTTTTTTTTTTTTTTAAAGATTTTATTTATTTGACAGAGCTCACAGGTAGGCAGAGAGGCAGCCAGAGAGAGAGAGAAAGGGACGCAGGCTCCCTGCCGAGCAGAGAGCCCGATGTGGGGCTCCATCCCATGACTCTGGGATCATGACCTGAGCCAAAGGCAGAGGCTTTAACCCACTGAGCCACTCAGGCGCCCCCACTCTGTAAAAATCTTAACACCAATTTGAAATAGGGAAACATTAGTGGCTTTCCTGTAACATCAGAAATGATACACAGGTATCTACTTTCACCACTTTATTCAGTGATAGAATAAGACAGGATAAAACTTAATGTGGAGGAAAAGGGTGCTGAGTTCTGTTCCCTGAGGTGAGAAAGGACAGCTTGTGTGATGTCCTTGTCCACAAAACACTTGGTCCAACGGGCTCCCTCAGGCTCTCTTCCGGGAAAGGAATTAAACACCCATGCACCTGGCACTCAGGTGTTCAACCAAAACTTGAACTAGAGCTTCCAGGACTTTGCTTTTGTTCAAGGGGTCTAGATTTTATCATTTATTTGTCTCATGTCTTAAGGCCATCTTCTCTGACCTAGATACACTCAAGCTAGAAATCAATCACAAAGAAGAGAAATACAATCTTTTCACATGTAAAAGTGAAAAAAAAAAAAAAACCCGCACCACATTTCAAATGAACATAGTTGTCAGGGAGAGGAGTTAGGATGGCAGAGGAGTAAGGAACCCTAATTTTGTCTGGTCCCCGGGAACAGCTAGATAATTGTCAACACATTGTGAACAACTGCGAAATCAACCAGAGATCTGAGAAAAGAATTGCTCTAATTCTACAAATAGAAAAGTGATCACTTTTTGCAGAGTAGGAGGTGCAGTGATGTGAATCTGGGGTGCTATAGTGGGAGATAAACCACGGGGGGAGGGGGTCTCCACCAGCTGGCTACTGGAAAGTGATAGAGCAGCGGAGCGCAAAGTCAGAGCTTTTCAAAGTCTGCTCCAGGGAGGGACGTCCCTGCCTGAAAGGCACTCAGGTGGAGAACTGGGGCAGAACCCTAGTGGGACAGTGTGGTCTTGGGATCCCTGGGGGTCACAGAAAGAACAGGGGCACCTGAGGGTGGCAGAGTTCCCAGGCATCGGACTGGGAAACCGGCTGCACTCAGCAAGCCTGGGAGTGTGTTCTCAGCTTGGGGGTGCCGTAAACTACACCTGGGACCGGTCATGTGACTGCCTAAGAGCAGGGGCCCAGCAAGCAGCAGAACTGAGGGGAGACCCTCCCGCCAGGAGCGGTTTGGAGACTTGAACTGTGGTCACGAGCCTGAGATAGACGGTCATCGGCCAGGTGAGCATGGAGTGCAGGTGGAGACCAAGGAGACAGGAGGGATGGACTGTTTTCCACGAGGGCGAATTGAGGAGCGGGGCTCTGGGCTTTTGGCTCTGGAGCTGGAGATCTGAGGCCTCCATGTTCATTCCCACATCGCCTCTGGAGACACTTACACTGAGCCCAAGAGTGGTGCAAATCCCTCCACCAAAGACACCTGAGAATCAGTGCAACAGACCCCTTCCCCAGACCAGCAGGAACTTATTGAACACCAAGTTTATCCACCACACAGAACTGCAAATCTCCAGCTCTTGGGGAAAGAAATATATAGCATTTGTGGTTTTTTCTTATTATTCTTTAGTCTTTCAGTTTTATATATATTTTTCATTTTCAGGGATTTTCTTATTTTACAAAAACAATTTAAAGATTTTATTTATTTATTTGGGAGAGAGACAAAAAGAACATGAACATGGGGCGGGGGGTGGGGTGGGGGGAAGGGACAGAGCAAGAAACAGACTCCCTGCTGAGCAGGGAACCCAATTCGGGGCTCGATCCCAGAACCCTGAGATCATGACCTGAGCTGAAGGAAGATGCTTAACCACCCGAGCCACCCAGGTGCCCCTTATCAACTCTTTTCTACAGTCCTTTTTAATGTTTAATTTTTACATTTACATTATACACACACACACACACATATTTTTCATTTTTGGTTTCCTTTCATTCTACTCAATTTTATTTTTGTATGTATATGTTTTTCTTTCTCTCCTATTTTGGGATCTAGTTTCTTCTAACAGACCAAAATACACCCAGGAACTAATTTATTGTTCTGTTCTGTTCTATTTCTTCTTCTTCTTCCTTTTTTTTTTAAAAGATTTTATTTATTTATCTGTCAGAGAGAGAGAGCGAGAGCAAGCGAGCACACACGTAGGGGAAGGAACAAGCAGAGGGAGAAGCAGGCTTCCACTGAGCAGGGAACCCAATGTGGAGCTCCATCCCAGGACCCTGGGGTCATGACCTGAACTGAAGGCAGACACTTCACCTACTGAGCCACCTAGGCACCCCGAGTTCTGTTTTCCTTCTTGTTGGATTTTATTCTCTCCCTCTCTCTTTTTTTGATGTTTCTTCTCTTCTGATTTGTTTAAAGTATATTTTTTTCTGGTGCCATTGTTGCTCTTTTTGTATTTTCTCTCTCTTTCATCTATTCTTTTCTGGACATAATAACAAGAGGGAGAAATTCACCCCAAAGAGAGAACAGGAAGCAGTACTCACTGCCAGGGATGATATCAATATGGGCATAAGTAAGATGTTGGAACTAGAATTCAAAACAATGATCATAAAGATATTAGCTGGGCTTGAAAAAGTCATAGAAGACACTAGAGAGTTCCTTTCTGGAGAAATGAAAGAACTAAAATCTAATCAAGTCAAAATAAAAAAGGCTATTAATTAGATGCAATAAAAAATGGAGGCTCTAGCTGCTACAATACATGAAGCAGAAGAGTCAGTGATATAGAAGACAAAGTGATGGAGAATAAGGAAGCTGAGAAAAAGATAAACAACTACTGGACCATGAAGGCAGGATTTGAGAAATTAGCAATACCATAAAGCAAAACAATATTAGAATAATGGGGTCCCAGAGGAAGAAGGAGAGAGAGAGAGAGAGAGGAGAGAGAGAGAGGAGTGGAAAGTTTGTTTGAACAAATTATAGCTGGGAACTTCCCTAATCCAGGGAAGGAACAGGCATTCAAGTCGAAGAGATACAGAGAACCCCTCTCAAAAATCAATAAAAATAGGTCAACACCTCAACATAAAACAGTGAAGCTTGCAAAGTTCAGAGACAAAGAGAAAATTCTGAAAGAAACTCGAGACAAGAGGTCTGTAACCTATAAGGGTAGAAACATTATACTGGCAGCAGATCTGTCCACAGAGACCTGGCAGGCTAGAAAGGACTTGCAGGATATAGTCAGGGTGTTAATGAGAAAAATACACAACAAAAAATACTTCCTCCAGCAAAGCTGTCATTCAGAATGGAAGGAGAGATAAAGAGCTTTCAGGACAAACAGAAACTAAAAGAACTTGGGATCACCAAACCAGCCTGCAGGAAATATTGAAAAGGGTCCTCTATGGAAAGAGAGAGCCTGAAAGTAACATAGACCAGAAAGGAACAGAGAAAATATACAGTAACAGTCACCTTACAGGTAGTACAATGGCACTAAATTCATATCTTTTAATAGTTACTCTGAATTAAAGAGGACTAAAGGCTCCAATGAAAAGACACAGGGTATCAGATTGGATAAAAAGGCAACACCCATTGATATGCTGTCTGCAAGAGACCCATGTTAGACCCAAAGACACCCTCAGATTGAAAATGAAAGGGTGGAGAACAATTTATCACACCAATGGACATCAAAAGAAAGCTGGAGTAGCAATCCGTATATCAGACAAATTAGATTTTAAACCAAAGGCTGTAATAAGAGATGAAGGAGGACATTATACCATAATAGAAGGCTCTATCCCATGAAAAGATCTAACAGTTGTAAATATTTGTGCCCCTATCATGGGAGCAGCCAATTACATAAACCAATTAATAACAAAATTAAAGAAATACATTGACAATAATACAATAATAGTAGGAGAATTTAACACCCCACTCACAGCAATGGATAGATCATCTAGGCAGAAGATCAACAAGGAAACAAAGGCTTTGAATGACACACTGGACCAGATGGTCTTCACAGATATATTCAGAACATTCCATCCTAAAACAGTAGGATACACATTCTTCTCTAGTGCACATGGAACCGTCTCCAGAACACATCACATCCTGGGTCACAAATCAGGTCTCAACCAGTACCAAAAGATTGGGAACATTTCCTGCATATTTTCAGAGCACAATGCTTTAAAACTTAAACTCAATCACCAGAGAAAATTTGGAAGGAACACCAGTACATGGAGGTTAAAGAGCTTCCTACTAAGGAATGAATGTGTCAACCAGGAAATGAAAGAAATTAAGAAAATTCATGGAAACAAATGAAAATGAAAACACAACTCTTCAGAACCATAGGGATGCTGTAAAGGTGGCTAAGAGGGAAGTATATAGCACTACAAGCCTTTCTCAAGAAACAAGAAAGGTCTCAAAAACACAACCTAACCTATCACCTAAAGGAGCTGGAGAAAGAACAACAAATAAAGCCTAAACCCAGCAAAAGAAGAGAAATGATAGAGATTAGACCAGAAATCAATGAAATAGAAACCAAAAGAACAGTAGAACAGAGCAGTGAGACTGGTTCTTTGAAAGAATTAATAAGATCAATAAACCCCTAGCCAGACTTATCAAAAAGAGAAGAGAGAGACACCTGGGTGGCTCAGTTTTTTAAGTGTCTGCCTTTGGGTCATGGTTCTGGGATCAAGCCCCACATCAGGCTCCTTGCTCAGCAGGGAGTCTGCTTCTCCCTTTCCCACTGTGAGCACACACTTTCTCTTACTCCTGTACTCTCTCATGCTCTCACTCTCTCTCTCAAATAAATAAATAAAATCTTTAAAAAATGAATATAAACATTAAAAAAAGGAAAGAGAAAGGATCCAAATAAATGAAATCATAAAATGAAAGAAGAAAGCTCACAACCAGCACTGAAGAAATAAAAACAATTATAAGAATCTATGAGCAACTATATGCCAACAAATTTGACAATCTGGAAGAAATGGATGCATTCCTAGAGACATTTAAACTACCAAAACTGAACCAGGAAGAAATAGAAAACCTGAACAGACCCATACCAGCAAAGAAATTGAAGCAGTAGTTAAAATTCTCCCAAAAAAAACAAGAGTCCAGGACCAGATGCCCTCCCAGGGGAGTTCTACCAAACATTTAAAGAGGAATTAATACCTATTCTTCTGAAACTTTTCAAAAAATAGAAATGGAAGGAAAACTTCCAAATTCATTTTATGAGGTCAACATTACCTTGATCCCAAAACTAGACAAAGACCCCATCAAAAAGAATTGCTGACCAATATCCCTGATAAGCATGGATGCAAAAATTCTCACCAAAATGCTAGCCAATAGGATTCAACAGTACATTAAAAGGATTACTCACCACGACCAAGTGGGCTTTATTCCTGGGCTTCAAGGGTGGTTCAACATCTGCAAATCAATCAGCGTGATACACCACATTAATAAAAGAACAAGAGCCATATGATCTCAATAGATGCAGAAAAAGCATTTGACAAAGTACAATATCCTTTCTTGATTAAAATTCTCCACAGTGTAGGGATAGAGCAAACATACTTCAATATCATAAAAACCATCTATGAAAAACCCACAGTGAATATCATTCTCAATGGGCAACAACTGAGAGGTTTTCCCCTAAGGTCAAGAACATGGCAGGGATGTCTAGTATCACCACTGTTATTCAGCATATTACTAGAAGTACAACAAAAAGAAATAAAATGCATCTGAATTGGCAAAGAAGAAGTCAAACTCTAACTCTATGCAGATGACCCGATATTCTATGTTGAAAACACCCCCCAAAAAACTCCGCCCCCAAATTTCTAGAATGCATATAGGAATTCAGGAAAGTGGCAAGATAGAAAACCAATGCACAGAAGTCAGTTGCATTTCTATATACTAACAAAGAGACAGAAGAAAGAGAAATTAAGGAATTGATCCTATTTACAATTGCTCCAAAACCTGTAACATACCTAGGAATAAACCTAAACAAAGAGGTAAAGGATCTGTACTCTGAAAACTATTGAACACTTATCAAATAAATTGAGGAAGACACAAGGGAATGTAAAAGCATCCTCGGCTCATGGGTTAGAAGAACAAATATTGTGAAAATGTCTATGCTATCTGGAACAATCACACTCAATGCAATCCCTATCAAAATACCATCCACTCTTTTCACAGAGCTAGAACAAATAATCCTAAAATTTGTATGGAACCAGAAAGACCCTGAATAGCCAGAGGAATGTTGAAAAAGAAAACCAAAGTTAGTGGCATCATAATTCCAGATGTCAAGCTCTATTACAAAGCTGTTACAGCATGGTACTGGCATAAAAACAGACACATAGATCAATGGAACAGAATAGCAGCCCAGAAATGGACCCTCATCTCTATGGTCAACTAATCTTCGACAAAACAGGAAAGAATGTTCAGTGGAAAAAAGACAGTGTCTTCAACAAATGGTGTTGGGAAAATTGGACAACCATATGCAGAAGAATGAAACTGGACCACTTTCCTATACCATACACAAAAAGAGACTCAAAATGGATGAAAAACCTAAATCCATCAAAATCCATCAAAATCCTAGGGGAGAAAGTAGGCAGTAACCTCTCTGACCTCAGTCACAGCAACTTCTTGCTAGACATGTCTCCAAAGGCAAGGAAAACAAAAGCAAAAATGAACTATTTGGACTTCATCAAGAAAAAAAAGCTTTTGCACAGCAAAGGGAACAGTTGACAAAACCAAATGATGACTTACAGAATGGGGAAGATATTTTCAAGTGACATATTAGATAAAGGGCTAGTATCCCAAATCTATAAAGAACTTATCAAACTCAACACCCCCAAAATAAAATAACTCAGTTAAGAAATGGGCAGAAGACATTTCTCCAAAGATATACATATATACACCTGAAAAAATGCTCAACATCACTTGGCATCAGAGCAATACACGTTAAAACCACAATGAGATCCCACCTCACACCAGCCAGAATGGTCAAAATTAGCCAGTCAGGCAATGACAGATGTTGGCAAGTATGTGGAGAGAGAGGAACCTTCTTACACTGTTGGTGGGAATGCAAGTTGGTGTATCCACTCTGAAAAACAGTATGGAGGTCAACTAATCTTGACCAAGTTAAAAATACAGCTATCCTCCGACCCAGCAACTGTTCTACTGGGTATTTACCTCAAAGATACAAACGTGGTGACCCAAAGGGGCACCTGTACCCCAATGTTTATAGCAGCAATGTCCACAAGAGCCAAACTATGGGAAGAGCCCAGATGTCCATCAACAGATAAATGGATAAAGATGTGGTCTCTATATACAATGGAATATTACTCAGTCATCAAAAAAGAAAGAAATCTTGCCATTTGCAATGATGTGGATGGAACTAGAAGGTATTATGCTAAGTGAAGTAAGTCAGTCAGAGAAAGACAAGTATCATAAGACTTCACTCACATGTGGAATTTAAGAAACAAAACAGGGGATCATAGGAGAAGGGAGGAATAAATAAAATAAGATGAACTGAGAGAAGGAGACAAACCATCAGATACTCTTAACTCTAGGAAACAAACTGAGGGTTGCTGGAGGGGAGGTAGGTGGGGGACCAGAGTGGAGGTGAGTGGGAGTAACTTGGTGATGGGCATGAAGGAGGGCAGGGGTTTGTGATGAGCGCTCAGTGTTATATGCAACTGATGAATCACTAAACTCTACTTCTGAAATGAATAATACTCTTATGTTAATTAGATGAATCTAAATAAAATTTAAAAAATTTAAATGATAGCAAATGCATAAAAGCCCTCACACAGTTGTTAGAAAGAGAGCATTTAAATACTTGTTTACTAGAGCAGATGAATGAGGAACAGGCCCCTTCTCAAAATGTTTGGGATGCAGTGAGGTGTGGGTAGTAGGAATGGAGTGTTTCTCCTTCCGTACTTACGTGAGGGAAGAAGAGAGACTAATGTTCTGTGGAGAGGCTCATAGTTAATTTTTTTAAAGGTTTTATTTATTTATTTGAGAGGGAGAGTAAAAAAGAGAAAGAAAGGAAGAGAGAGAGAGAGAGAGTGCACAGCAGCAGGGGTTGGGGATAGGCAGAGGGGAGTGGCAGAGCCAAATTTTCCTGATGTGGGGATCATCATCCTGATGCTGGGATCATCACCTGAGCTGACAGCAGATGCTTAATGGACTGAGTCACCGAAGCGCCCCACAGAGGCTCATAGTTTAAACCTTGCATTTGGAAATAACTTCAGATCTATACAAAATTTGCAACCAAGTACAAGCATTATTCTATAGAACGCTTTACACAGACTTCCCAAATGTCACTGTTGTATATGACTATAGTCCAGTCACCACACCCGTGACATTAGCCCTGACACGTTGTCATCCGATCCATAGGTCTTGTTCTGCTCTCACCAGCTGTGTCCTCTGGGCCCTTCTCCGGTCCGCCGTCCAAGCTGAGACCAAACATGTCACTTGCTGACTTCATCTCCTGGGACAGGTCCCAGTGCTGATTTCTTTCAGGACCTTCACACTTTTGGAAGAGTAATTGTAGAGTAGTTGTGTTTCATTTGGCCTCGTTGTTTACTCATGGCTAAATTCAGCTGGAGCATTTTGACAAAATGGGAACCATGGGAACATGGTTGTGTTCTTCTCGGTGCACCAGGAGGCCCATGAAGCTGACTTGTCCCGGCCCCGGTGGGGCTCACTTTGATCACTTGGCTAAGGTGGTGCCTGCAAGGTGTTTCCACCGCAAAGTCCCACCTGTCCCAGAGCATTGACTGTGCATCTTGGAAGACCCTATTTCTCACCATTCCTTTGCCCACGTGCTTAGTATCTGTTGATGGTTCTCACTTGAAACAATTATGACTGCGGGTTTTTGCCGGTGGTCATTACGTTTCCATCATTTCTTCTACACTGATTGGGATCTGATGGCACTTTACTCTCTCTTTCCTCTCCATACCTGGGATCAGCTTTCTTTTTCTCACCCTCTCCTTTTTCTTTTAAAATTCATATTCCTTCGAGAAGGAAAGGTCACTTTATAGTATTTGAACACCAGTGTCTGGGCCAGTGCATGCTTACTGCCGGTGGGTGTTTCAGAGGGCGTGTGTTCACACACACACCTCTTCCCGGCATATCCTATACTTCCTTCCTCCCTCTGTGCTTTTCATCCAGTTTCTCCCACAGTGAGAACCCTGACTTATGACATCAATGTATTTAAATAGATAGAATATGATATGTCTGCATGTGTATTTCTTGGGAGTTTTCCTCTTTGGGATTCATTGGGCTTCTCAAATCTATAGTTTTATGTCTTTTTCCAAAATCAGAAAATTATCAGTCATTATTTCTTCATTTTTCCTGTACCCCATTTTTTGGTCCTCGTCTTCCACGTGTCATCTACACAGGTGTTAGACTCTTTGGTTTGTCCCTGAGGCTCTGCTCATTTTTTCAGGGCCTTTTCCTTGTGTTACTCACTGGGTGATTGCTATGACTTGTCCTCAAGTTGCCTGAGGCTTTCTTTTCTCATCTCTGACCTGCTATTGAGCCCAGCTGGTGAGTATTTCATTTTGGTCGTTGTATTTTTCAGTCCCACCATCCTCATTTTGGTATTCCTCACATGTTTTCCTTCCTCGCTGTGACTTATCTTCCCCTTCATCTCAAGAATGTTTGCCCTTAGTTCTTGGGCATTAGTTCTATTGCATTTTTGCAATAGCTGCTTTAAAGGTTTTGTGTGATAATTCCTAGCTGAGATTGTCCTGATCTTCTGTGTAAAGAGTAATTTTGAGGGGCGCCTGGGTGGCTCAGTCGGTTAAGCAGCCGACTTTGGCTCAGGTCGTGATCTTAGAGTCCTGGGATCGAGCCCACATGGGGCTCCCCACTTGGCAGGGAGTCTTCTTCTCCCTCTGCCCCTCCTCTGGCTCGTGCTCTCTCCCTCAAATAAATAAATAAAATATTTTTAAAAAAGAGTAATTTTGAATGTTACATTATGAGCTGCTGAATCTTATTTCCATGTTCTGGAAAATGTTGATATTTTTGTTTTTATAGTCAGTTGACCTAGTTGGGTTTATGCCACAAGTGCAGATCAATGTTTTATGGATTCTGGCTTCTGCATTAGTTCAGTTTCCAAAGATTTTGTGGTGTTTGGACACCCAGCGGCCAGTCTGATACACTGGTGGAGGTCAGTCCCATAGTTTGGTTTCCGTGATCTCTGGTGTTTGGATCCAGACCTGCAGACACAGCTCAGAAGTGAGCCTGGGCTTTCCTGAGCACCTTTATGGAATTTTGTTCCCAAGCTTCTCCCTCCCCGCGGTCTCTCGGTACTTTCAAGTTACCTGGGGTTCTGCTTTTTAGTCATCTCATCAGAAAGCTGGAGCTTCGCTATCCCACAGTGCTGTGTGCTTCCCACCCCTGCATCCATGTCTGGGTCGTTAGTGGGGTGATATGGAGAGAAAAGGTCAATGGGTTCACCCGCGGTCTGGGCATCACAGCTCCCCTGGTCAGGGAGGCGTGTTTCCTTCCCCGAATGTGAGCTACGTGCAGGGTCTCGTGGTGGCTCTGCACTTGCTGCTCTCCCCACATATCGAGGGAGGCCTAGGGGGACTCTCTGGAGCTCCTCTGCTCATGCTCTGGTACCACGTCCAGGCCAGGGACTGTCCTGAGTCCAGTCCAGGGAATATCCCAGGAAATGAAAAGGGGGAACTTACGGCCAGTTTGGTGGTCCTTCATGTGTTTGTCTCATTCCGTCTTTCTGCCACTATTTTCTGCTCAGAGCCCAGCCCCTGCATATGCTTTATGTGGGCTCCTAGCTGCGTTCAGTGGTGGGGGGGGTGAGGGCTGCCGGTCCCCTCCCCTGAAGCAGAACAGCCTTGAGGGGGCCCCCCTTGGCGTTCTGAGCATGACTGTCCCCAGCAGGTGCTGCACCACCTCCCTGGCACTAATTCGAGTTTCTCTCAGGCAGGAAAACCTATTTTCTTATATTTAAGTGGTAGTTCATATCATCTTTGTCACATTTAAAAAAATATTTTGCTCATATTTGCTCTCAGGTTTTTGGCTTCCCCCGCTTCCTCAATTTTTACAGAGTTCTTCATAGCCCCTGGTGTGTGTGTGTGTGTGTCCCATGGAAGATCTTTATATTTCTTAGTGGGGGAGGGGCAGAGGGAGAGAGAGAATCCCAAGCCCACTCCTCATGGAACCCCACGTGGGGCTCGATCCCCCCACCCTGAGATCACGCCTTAGCTGGAATCAAGGGTCGACGCCTAACCGACTGAGCCATCCAGGTGCCCTCCATCGTATTTTCCTATGCAGCCGCATTCATCTGTCTTTTTATTTCTTGCGTCTGGATCCTGATCGGTACTTCAGAAGCCTTTCCCCACACCCAGGTTATGAAGATTCTCACATATCGTTTCTTTTGGTATTTGTGGAGTTTCGGTTGCTTGCCGGTCCATTTGTCCTTATGTGTGGCGTCCGGAAGCTTGGACGTCCGCGCAGTTTTCGCTTTTTCCAAATAGCCACGCATTTGTTCACGTACCAATAATTTTTCAAGTTCGTCTTTGGTCCAATCTTTTGAGAGTCCTCCTTTATCATACACAACATTTCCATATGTTTTGGGTCTATTTTTGGTCTTTATGATCTTTTTCACTTGATTATCCATTCATGTGACAATAGCGCACTGTTTGGAATCTTTATTTATTATTTTTAAGTATGTTTTAGCTGCCGGTGGTACAAATTCCCCCCACAACTCTGTTTTTTCCTTTTTCCCAGACTATTTTTTTTTAAGATTTTATTTATTTATCTGACAGACAGAGATCACAAGTAGGCAGGGAGGCAGGCGGAGAGAGAAGGGGAAGCAGGCTCCCGCAGAACAGAGAGCCAGACGCAGGGCTCAATCCCAGGACGCTGGGATCACGACCCGAGCTGACGGCAGAGGCTTTAACCCACTGAGCCCCCCAGGAGCCCCTCCCAGACTATTTCTAACTGATCTTGAGGATGTTTTTGTTTACATAAATTTCGACTTAACTAGGTCAAGAAGAAAACTGGTTATTATTTTTATGGAAGTCACATTAAATTTAAAAATCTGTAAGTTAGAGAGAACTGATGTTTTAATGCTAGTTTGAGTCGTCCTCTCCAAGAGCACGGAGTGTCTTTACAGTTGCTTGGGGTTACTGCTGCGTCTCTTGGAAGCGAACTGAATTTTCCTCCTGTAGATTTTGCACATTTGGGGTCCAAATTAATTCTCAGTGTAAGCGTTCTTTCCCCAGTCGTGAGGTTTTCTCTCCCGTTATGCCCTCTTGGTGGCTCTCCCTTGTACACAAAAGGTTATTGGTTTTCATGTTGATGTTTCAGCAGGCAGTGAATCTCATTTTAATTTCATATTCTACTGCCTTAATCAACAATTTTTATTGATTTTGCCAGTTTTAGCTTCGGTTTTTTAGGGTCTCTGAAATACACTACGACGTTGGCTGCACAGAGATAGCATTTTCCTTAATTCTCACGCCCCCAATCGCTTTCTCTCTCTTGGACTCGGTTGCTCGCGCCTCCCATCCAGGGCTAGGAAGAGGTGATGCAGGCTCCTCGCCCTTCGTCCTCGGTCCCAGGATCGCGGCCAGAGTCCGGCCTGAGGCCGACACGCACATGTCGTTGTGGGACACGCTGTGGAGCTGGGTCTGCAAACACCTTGTGCCACCTGGATGTGAGAAGGGCTGGGATTTCCTTCTCCCCCGCCCCCTCAGCGCCATCGGCAGTCCGTGTTATGTTCGCTTTGTAGAAGAAACTTGGAAATTTTACTCCTTGGGTTAAATTTAGTAAACTGGGTTTTACCAGGAAATACTCCATTTCCTCTCAGTTTTCAACCTTACTCCATACAGGAAAGCGACAAATCTCTTGTGACGTTCGGTTACCTTTGCCGAAGTGTGATTCACACGCAGGCCCCGAAGCTCCCTTTCGAGTCGGGCAGTTCAGGGTGTTCTGATGAGTTCATACACCGCGCTCCGGATCTGGATCCGGAGCGGCTGCCCTCCCCAGGCCCCCGGAGCCCAGGAGCCCGTGTGAGCGACCCCCTTCCTCAGTTCGGTCCTGCCCGTCACCACTTGCCGGTCTGCTGGCTTCGTGGATCCTCTCTGTTCCGGTTTGGTTTCCAGGCACTAGATCTCAGCCCTCCTCCTGTCCCATAAGGCCTCCTCAAAGTGCCACTTTCTTGTTAAAATGTAAGTTTGCTCTGATCTTTATTCCCATTCAGTTCAAGGCATTAAAGAATCCCGCAATTATTTCTCCCTCCTTGGATAAACTGATGGAAGTGCCATAATTTATGGGACTTTCAGGTTTATCTTCTTTGTAATTCCATTCCATTTACGGGGTTATGGTCAGAGAACACGGCCCATGAGATAATTTATTGTTAAATGATAAAATCTGGACACTAAGGACGACGCCAGGACACTGGGTGCAGTGTTCCAGGCTCAGCGGGGCCAGCGGCCACGTGGCTGGTGCTCACCTAGGGCTGGGGTGGGGGCGGCCAGCAGGGGACTCTGCAGGGGACAGTGGACGTGTCCGTTCTCTTGCATGGGACCTAATTCACAGGACAGACTGCAGACATGGCAGGCATAGGATAAGGGCGTTTGGATCTACTTTCAAGGCTAAGGGGGGTGGAGGCAACACTGGGACACTCTCACTGCCAGCTTTTCCATTCTAGATCCACATCCCGTGCCCTGCCCTTGGGATGCCCTGTGAGCACCTCCTGAGAGCACCTGCCTCATGCAGGACATCTGGGCAGAGAGACCCAAGCTCCATCGGTGCGGTGAAGACCTGCCACTGGGCAGGGACCCTCCTCCCCAACAGGTAGTGCCCTGCACACAGCACCAAGGACTGGCGTCAGGAAAGAGAGGAATTATGGACACTGAGTCACCACTTCATAGTCAGAGTTAAGATAGTGCGAAATAGGAGAATCAGAAGGAGGTGGCGTGGGAGAGAGGGGAGGCAGGGCCTGACCAGGGATGGAGATGGTGGCGAGCAAATTTGGGCATCACCACGAAGCGCGGTGGGCCTTGTGTCAGGATCTGAATTTTCTAGCAGTGAGTGCGAAAGAGACCCCAGTCCCCAAAGTCACCAACAGAGCTCCTTGGAACTAATGAATGAGTAGAGCCATGACTACAGGCTGCACGGTCTTCATGTTACCCTACCGTCGTCCCATGTTGCTTGTGGGGGGGGGCACTCATCGGGCATTCGGGGACTTGGGAAGTGGAGTGGCTGGGCAGGACGCAGGGGTTCCGCAGGCGGACAGGTCGCCCTCTCTGTGGCTCCGGTGCCCCGGCTGCCGGCCCCAAGCTCCAGATTCTAGCCTCGTTAAGCATTTGCCACCACTCCTGGTCATTTCCCCTCACTCATTCTTTAGTGACTCATGTGCCCATTTATTCAGCAAAGGTTCTGATTTCTAGCGGAGAGGCTGCCCTGAGGGCCTGCAATCCTTGGTCTCCTGTCCCGAGGAGGGACCAGAGCCCCCAGTTCCAAAGACACTCATCTTCATGAAGAGGGACGTAGAGAGTGGCTGGAGCAGGGGTCCATGGGGACACAGGGCACGGCTGCCCCCGACCCAGATCTCACACACGTACTTCCCAGGTAAATGCAACTCTGAGGGGACACCCCCAGCCCTTTGCACCAGCCATCATTTCCCCTCTGCACTGGCTTTCCGGCTGACCCAAAGCTCAGGGAACCAGAGACTCCTGATGCCCCATCAGGCCAGGGTCCCTGAGTGGGGAGATTCAGACAACAGATGGCGACAGGCCTGCCTGGACAGCCCGGGCTGTGAGGTGAGGTTTAAATCCAGCAAGAAAATTCACAAGCACAGAGAACATCCTGCTCCAGGCTGGGAACCCTGGGGCACCTCGTCTGAGGTCTCAGCTCAACTCCAGTGGTCTCCAGAGGTAAGCCAAGGCCCCGGGCTGTCCTGAAATTGCCAAGGCCCCGGGGCACCAAGAGGCAGGCAGGTGCACCTGAGTCCATGGAGGAAATGACAAGTGGTTGGAGAGTGGTGTAAGGACCTAGAGCCTGGATGGTGCAGACCCTGGTGGGGAGGGGGGAGCACCCAGGGCAGGGGAGAGGAGTGAAGATGGGGTGGGGGGAGGAGTCGGGAGTGCAGGGAGGGTGGAGGTGTGCGGACTGGGGGTCAGGAAGGCCTGAGGAGCAGCACTCCCCTGTGTTTGGGTGACCTGCTGCCTGTTGCTGCCACCCCCGCCCCAGACTCTCCTCTCCTTCCTTGTCCCCCACACAAGGGCTCTGCCCTCAGCCCCATACTCCAGGACGTCCTGGGGGGGCGGGGGGACCTGGGGGGGCCCCAGCTCAGCCTGGACAGCCCCGAGCTTATCACCGGTTCTGCCTGTCCCAACCTGCTCCTCACCTGGGCCCTCACCTGGGCGACCCTCCGCCTGGCCAGGCAGGGGGCTGTCCCGGGCACCTGTAGCCCTTCCATCAGCCCTCACCCTCTCCAACCCAGCTGCCCACCAAACACAGCCCTTCTGTCCAGCCATCCCTTCCCAGCATCCCTGCGTCCCAGTACCTTACGTGGGCACCACCCGCACGCCCCACACCCCACCCTCCAGGGTCTCCCCCACGTCCACGCAGCGGCTTACTGGTCTTCTGGTCTCCTGCTTACACACTGCTGGGCCCAGAACCCAGGGGCCATCTCCATGCTCGGCTGGCCCCGCTGGATGGTTCTGTCCAGACCTGGCCGCTCCTGTCATCCACGACGGGCGACCACACGGGTCTGTGTGGACGTGGGCTGGAGGGATGTGGTCTAGGCCTGGCGGGCAGAAACGGCTGAAGGAGCAGGAACACGGAACGGTCAGGCAATGAGTTTATTGTCTCTGTGAGCGATGGCCGTGGTCTCCACGCACAGGTGGGCACCCACAGCCGCACTCTGCCTGGGCCTCTACGGCAGAGGGGGGCTGGCCAGGTCTGAGCCAGAGTCCGGGCGGCAGCCACCCTCGGGCTCGCCTAGGCTCTTCCTGCCCCCGACGGGGCCCTGAGCAGTGTGTTCAGGGTGAGCAGACTTATCCCGGGAGCCATTACCCCATACTGGGAAGCTGGGCTACCTTCTCCGGACTGTCTGAACAAAGGGCCCCTGCCAGAGACGGGAGAAGTGGCCAGGTCTGGGACGGAGGCAGCGGCGTCCTTCCCACCCAGTGTCTTGAAAAGGATGGGGGCAGGGCTGAGGCGAGGGGTGGGGGGTTACGGTGGGTCTGTCCGGCCAAGAGGAAGGTGCCCACAGCAGGACCCAGAGGAGGCCAGCTCCAAGCAGGACCCCCCTTAGAAGGGCCCAGGGACCCTCTTGTATGGCGGGTGCCCTGTTGCAGAGATTTCCAGAACAACACCGCCTTATGATCCTGCCCAGTATCCTGGGTCCCACTGTCCACTCATAGTTCGTGTTGGTGTTGGGACACCTGGGAGCACAGCGCTTGCTGACAGAAAGGGTCACCTTTGATTCTGCAAAAGAGAGGAGGGGGCAGGTGGCCGCCAGGCTGCAGGAGGAGGCCCAAAGGTGGGGGAGGGGGTGCTTTCCACATGAGCAGCAAAAGCCAGAACTTAACCTGAGAGTCAGAGAACCCTGGGCCCCGCAAGGGCAGTGGCGACCTGGTTGCCTGTGGTCACCTTCGAGGTCCCAACAAAATCAGGGTTCAGGACTGCTGGCTCTGGTGGGGGCTTTTCCCTGGAACCACACACAGCCCAGACCACCCTGGCCCACCCAGAAGCCTGTAAGTCTTGGGGATGTGGGGTAGAGCAGAGTGCACAAGGGACTGGACATGGCTGTCCCCTCTGCTTGCTCAGTCCTGGGCTCAGCCTCGTCCTCCCACTGCTCACTTAAAGATGTGGCGAAACCTCCGAAGGGAACATCGGAAGAAAGGAAAACACTCAAAACAACCCAAATTGTAGGAGACCCTCTCCTACAGGCTAGCCCGTTGTGGCCCGGTGGTCTGGGTTGTGTTGTTACATTTCGTTGTGTTGAATTATATCGAGTTGCAGGCTGGGGGGATCTTGTTACACTGTATCACGGAAGCTCCTGGGCCGCTGGGTGCTGCTTGGTTTGGGGAACCTGAAGGCGTCAAGACGCCGGCCTCCTCCTCCCCAACCGCCGGCCTCCAGGGCTCAGGGTGGACATCTGGGGGCAGAGGTCAGGGCGCAGGCCAGAAGGTCCCTGGAGAGAGGGCCACCAATATGTGCCCTCCCTCTGCGCCCTCAGGCCACAAAACCCGCCACAGAGTCCCTAGGCAGATCCCAGAGCAGGGAAACTACTAAGGGAAAAGCCAACGGTGGGGGGGTGGGGGAGGTTCCCACAACACTCGGTCTCCGCACGGATGTCCTCGGCCTCAGCTCCCGCAGTACTGAAAAGCCAGGCCGGGAAGGGGCGCAGCCTCGGGCAGAGTGCTCGGTGCCACCCCTAGGTGGCAGGAGGAGAGTGGAGGGGCCCGGCGGCCCTGGGGGTTAAACTCCCTCCTGAGATGAAAGGTGGAGCAGCCCTAGCCTGAGTGGGCGGCCCAGCCCAGCGGTCCCCAGCGGTCCCCAGCGGTTCCCAGGGTCCCGCCGCCGGCCCAGCGAGTCCGCCAAACGGGCCTGGGCGGTGCAGGCACGCGGATGCTGGACCAGCTCATCGTGGGGAAGCCCGACGGGGCCGCAGGGACTTTCTTGCGTCCTGACCAGAGGACCAGGAGACAGGACACCTGCTGAGGTTCGTTGTGGAGTGGACTCGGTGAGCAGTGTCCCAGCCAGGCCCGGAGGCCTCGAAGCCGGGGAGGGGGCGGCTGTGTGGGCGTGGGTAGGTGCAGGGGCCCCGAACCCTCCGGCCACCCTCTGCGGCCCTGATCGCCATTTCTCAGGAGGACAGATGGGTCTCTCCACATCTAGTTCTCGCTGGACACTTCCACCGTTCACAGGAGAGTGCTCCCCGCGGTGGGCTCTGTGACATTTCTCTGGGGGACGAGTTCCTTTCCACTTCAGAATCTCCTCTAAGGCTGGCTCATCAAGTCAAATCTCACTACCTACGCCCCACAGTGGCCAGGAGGCGGTGAGGCGTGCAGGGCAGCAGCGGGCAGCCAGGTGTGCCAGGCCAGCGCCTCGCCTGCCTGGCCCTCCGCTGCCCACTCAGCGGTCTGGGCGCCCGGCTCTCCCAAGCGTTCAGTTGCACCCGAGCCTCGAGCCCGCGGGCAGCTCCTAGGGCAGCAGCATTTAGGGACTAGCGCTTCCAAAAGAGGAGAACCACTCGCAATGCGTGCGTGCTCCCCCGGGAGCCCCGTGTTAGGGGAGCGACCTGTGGGAGTCAGGACCCAGCCCCGGGCCCTCCTGGGCCACAGGCGGACTTACTGGCCTTACTGCTGAGGAACACCACGGCATTGGACAGGCAGACCTGGTCGGTGGGGTGGCACACGGTGGGCCTGCACTGCGCCTGGTGGGCCACTTTGAAACACTGGTAACAGCTCAGGTTCACACCTGTGGGGCAGCCAGGGGGCCACGGTGGAGAGGGCTGCCCACATGGCCTGCGTCCCCCACGCCCCCCGGGGCGCCCCTACCTGCCTCTTCCTTGCTGCCAGCAAGCTCTGCGGACGCCAGCAAAGCCCACAGGACTGGAAGCAGCGCCCCCATAGTGCCAGAGCCTCAGCCTGAGGGTGGGGCAGAGAAGGAGGTGTTCCCGGAGCCCCCCACCCATGCCCCCGGGGCCCCCACCCATGCTCCCGGGGCAGGCTCTCTCCCCTCCCCTGGGCCCCACCTCCCTACCAGCCTGCAGGTCCTGGTTCTCCCCAGACACTACTAGCCCAGCACACCCTTCCTGCCCTCTACCTCCAGATCACTGCCTTTGGAGGAGGGTCGCCTGCGGAGGGCCCATGGCTCTCCTCGCTTCCTACTCAGGGCCCGTTCTCACCGCAGAACTGTGCGCAGGCTGGGTCCCTGCCTCCAGGGCCCTCAGGAGTCAGAAGTGGAGGAGAGAGGTGGAGGCTGGGGTGGGGAGGGACGGGGAGCAGGGCTGCTGGGCGCTGGACAGCAGACTCGGACACTGTCCTCCAGGGGAGACGCTGAGAGCCAGGCCGGGAGCCAGAGCCCAGGAGGGGAGGGTGACCAGATCACGGCTCCGAATCTTCAATCTTCTCATTCTTTGCTGAGTGCTGTGAGCACTGGTCTGGAGGCATCAAGGGGAGGAGCAGCCTCTAGCCCAGAGGCTACCAAGGCCTGCAGGGCTGCTGTATCTAGGGACCTCTGGGCTCCGCCAACGCCCCCAACCCCAGGGCTGAGGACTGCCCCACCCCCAGAACCCTGGAAAGCCCTGGGGCCCTGAAGAGTTTCTGGAGCCCGAGAGAGCCAGAGCAGGAGGACAGGCTCTTCCCATGTGTCACACACATGTGCTCCGGACCGAGCTGGGCCTGGGGCTTCGGGGACCCAGGTCCTCAGCTCAGGCCGGGCTGTCTCCCACAGGTGTCCTCCCGGATGACTCTCATCAAAATGCCCCTCCTTGGGGAAGACCCAGTGTGGAGGGTGACCCTCCCCTTTGGCCGCACAGCCCCAGACCTTGCCCTCCAGCTCATCTTCCCCGGCCCCCTTGTCCCGGCTGGCCTTGTATTCCAGAGCCTTTGATCCGAACTGTGTTCTCCACAGGCTGGGCTCCCCAGGACCTGTTCTTACCCGAGCCAGCTTAAGAAACAAAATTCACTGACTTTTTTTTTTTTTTTTAAAGATTTTATTTATTCATTTGACGGACAGAGATCACAAGCAGACAGAGAGGCAGGCAGGGAGAGAGGGGGAAGCAGGCTCCCCGCCGAGGGCACAGCGGACAGGATTGCTGGATGTCTGGCTGTCCTCCTGGCCTCCAGGAAGGAGTTTCTGGGAAGCCACGGTGGCCGGGGGAAGTGAGGGGGGGAACGGTCCGAGGGGTCAAGGAAGAGCTCGAGGCCAGCTCGCGGCCAGCGGGACCCTTTATGGGACCCTGGTTACTGGTCACCTTGCTTCCCCACAGGGAGGCAGGGAGCCATGTGGGGGGAGGGGCGGGAGAGGGTCCTGTGGCCCCGATGTCTTGGCTTTCAGAAATCAAGAGCTGGGGCGCCTGGGTGGCTCAGTGGGTTAAGCTTCTGCCTTCGGCTCAGGTCATGATCTCAGGGTCCTGGGATCGAGCCCCAGGTCGGCCTCTGTACTCGGCGGGGAGCCTGCTTCCTCCTCTCTCTCTGCCTACTTGTGATCTCTGTCTGTCAAATAAATAAATAAAATCTTAAAAAAAAAAAAGAAATCAAGAGCTGGAGGGAGGCCCACGTCCCTGGGTCACCAGGAGGGACAAGAGGTCCTGTCCCTGAGGTTCAGTTTCAGCGGGGGAGAAAGAGAATTCTGCTTCTGGGACCTTCTGGCCCCAGGCACAGGGGACGGCTCTCCCCCACAGAATGTGTCTCTGGTGTTGGCGTGTTGTCATGCACACCTGCCAGGCTTTGCCCCAAGCTCCCCTCCCCCAAGGATTGCGCAGGTGGGGCTACCCTTGGGGGGCCACAAGGCTGCCAGACTCACGGGCTGTGAGTGGGCCACTGGGCAGCTCCAGACTGGTGCACACAACAAAGCCCTGTGGGGACGGGCATTTGGATAAAAATCGGGTCTCCCGATAAGCGTTTTGTGACCCTCTTGTGACCCTTTTCTGACCCCATGTGCCCACTGGGACAACCCTTGTTGTCGACTAAACACGGAGAAAGTGCCCTCTGCCCCAGAGCATGCAGGAGCCCAGCCCGTCCCCTCCTTCCCCCGCAGAGGACAGCCCACGGAAATTCCGACACAGTCCGAGGCCGGGCCTTTGCCTGGATCGCGTCCCCCTAGCATGGGAACGGCCGGTCAAAGCTGTGGGCCTGCCAGACCCTGCCAAGGCCAGACGGTGCCCAGGGAGGGCTCTGAGCTGAGGGGCGGCGGCCTCCAGGTGCCTCCCACGGGGTTTCTTCCCTGTCCAGAGGGTCCGCTGGCTTGACGCTCTCTCCGGGTTCGGCCCGGTGTGCTCGCTGCCTACGTGACTGCGCTTG
Source organism: Mellivora capensis (assembly GCA_004024625.1). NCBI lineage: Eukaryota > Metazoa > Chordata > Mammalia > Carnivora > Mustelidae > Mellivora > Mellivora capensis. The sequence continues at coordinate 6,613 of PISX010014059.1, read as the reverse complement.
GCTCCTGCTCAGGCTCCAGTCCCCACCGCGGGGGCAGCCGAGCTGGGCGTGCGACGCGGTCTGAGGGCAGGCGGGGGACTCGCCCAGGCCCGTGTCTGCCCCAGGCCACAGCAGTGACTGCGAGGGCTAGTGGACAAGGAGGGGGCAGGCTGAGGCAGCTGGCAGGAGGGGACAAGGTAAGCCCAGCGGGACGGCAGGTCTGAAACAGCGGTCCGGGGTCAGGGCACCAGGTCCCCGACAGGGGCTTCCCATCGGGCCTGCTGCGTTCCAGCGCCTGCCGCCGCGGTGGGCACACGGGGCCCTTGAGGGCTTCGCTGTTGTCTGAAGACCAATGGACCGGCCACCAAGCCCTTCGGGAGGCCCATTTTAAACTAGTGACGCAGTTCAGGACCTTGTGCTAAGCGGCTCGAGTGCCCGTAATAACGTTTCCGTGCCCCTCGTCTCCAACCCTGCCGGGCTAAAGCTCCAGGTGAAAGTGGGGAATTATTTTTTTTAGTGTAAAGTTTTGATTATCCAACAGGACTCACAGACGACCAAAGCCAGCACAGAGCCCCTGGGACCGGGGAGGCTTGGGCCAAGGGGGATATTCGCCATCTCAGTTCTCCAGACTTACTCCAGAAAGCTTTCTCCGCCCCCTAAACACAGCAAAATGAAGCAAAAACGAAGATCGAATCTTCTGGTTGCTGCATTTCCAAGTGACCGTGAGTGGGTCGTGTGATCCTTGGGTCACAGCCGGCACGGCACAGGGAGCCTCAGCTCCTGGCCATTGTGCACAGAAACCGTCCAGCCCTGTGGGGGGGCCCGATATCATGATAAACAACTGTTTACAGCTGACCACCCCGAAGTACCCCAGAGACCCAGGGCTGCACGGAGCCCACCGGGCTGGGCGGGAGACCCCAGGACAGAAGGCTGTATGGGGGGCCCTGTCATCCTCACGGAGGTCCTGACATCACAGACTGTCCCCAGGGGGGCCTGGGTGCCACATGGGGTTGTGGTTCATTCATTCATTCTTTCTTTTTTTCTTTTTTAAAGATTTTATTTATTTTTCTGACAGAGAGAGAGACAGCGAGAGTAGGAACACAAGCAGGGGGAGTGGGAGAGGGAGAAGCAGGCTTCCGGCTGCTTTTTTTTTTCCTCTTAATAGTACTTTACTCATTAATTTTCATATTTCACATAGCTGAGATTTTCGTACAGTGTAAATTTTAGTCATCGTCACAATAGTTATGGAATAAACATACCGTTAATAGACTTCCGTTGTGCCAGTTCCCATCACCACGCCCAGTGCGAGGCGCGTCAGTGTGCAGCCCGCAGCTTTCCTGCGCCAGGCATTTAAGGCAAAGCTGTGCGAGCACGTTAGATCTCATCTGTACATACAGGGAGCCTGATACGGGGCTCAATCCTAGGTCCCTGGGATCGTGACCTGAGCCGAAGGCAGATGCTTAACCCACTCAGCCACCCAGGCGCCCCTGGGATTGTGTTTCTTCCCCGTGCCCTGACCACTGAGATGCTGCCCCAGCCCAGCGAGGCTCCCGGTGAGCTTCGGGGTGCCACCTGGGGTGCCGCCCGGGGCTGTGATGTGCTGGGGCTGCCGCCAGGTAAAACTTCCAGACGGGAGTCGGATACCGTCTGTGCTGTGAGGCGTGTCCTCCTGGCGTGGAGACTGCTGGGACCCACAGTCACATCTTACCCTGCGGGTCCTTGGGTCCTTGTGGCCTTGGCCCATGGCCGCCTCAGCCTCCACGCTGGTTACGCTCCCAGCCCCTCAAGTCCGTCCACTCGGGTCCTTGATGGGGCAGCCTGGGATTCGCACTTGGGTCCTTGGAGAGCAAGGCTGGCAGCTGGGCCGTTGGGCTCCTGGTTCAAACCCTACGTGTGTGTTGAGCCCGACCACAGGCGGTCACAGGGGCTCCGAGCACGAGCCTCGTGGGGCTCAGCCTGTGTGCACTGCAGCCCTGTGAGTCCATGCTTACGTTCATTCGTTCATGCACGCAGCCCGGGTGCCCTCTGGCTTCCTCGCAGGAGGGCGAGGGGACCGTGAAGACACCTGACCATGACCCCGTGCTTTCCCACCCCAGCGCTCCCCCCTCTGATCCCCGGGGCCTCAAAGCCCCCGAAGCTTCATCAGAGAGACTGTCCCCCAGAGAACTACAGGGCAGGGCGATTGGCACCTTGTCCCCGTTTTAGGCTTTTGCTTGCAGTGTCCAGAAGGAGGGGAGGTGGCACCGCTCCGACCGCTGAGGCTCTGGCTCTGATCAGCTCCGCTGAGCCGACAGCTCGGCCACGGTGATGCTTCAGGGCTCCAGGCACGTCCTGCACCCCCGGCTGCTTGAAATGTCTGGGGATCCCCTTGCCCCACTCGCACTTTGCTAGAGGGAATGGGAATGGTACCGCCACTCGGGAACTAGTTGGGAAGTATCTTGTAAAACCAGAGAGGAAGTCACCCCATGAGCCGGCAAGTGCATGGCTGGGCCTTGCGCCGTGGGGAGCTGCGCGGACAGCAGCTTTCCCGTGAACGAGGGCTGGAGCGGCCCAGGTGTCCCGCCCAGGTGCGCGGCCCCGCCCCCGCAGCGGCGCTGGGCAACCGGCAGTTTGAACCACCCGCTGAGCGGCAGGACTTGGATGACGCTGCGGGCGGTGAGCTGGGCGGGACGCTGACACCAAGACCCGGGGCGCACAACTCCACTTCTGTAAGTTAGGAACGACAGACGCTGGGAGCGGAGAGCTGATTCCCGGAGGCAGAGGCTGGGGCGGGAGGAGTGAGAGGCAGGGAGGTGGGGTCAAGGCGCGGGTGTTTGTGCTGGTGGGGAAGTGCACTACCTGGACCACGGGGGACCTAGACAGCCACACACAAGGGAGCCCGTGGGGCGAGCGGCTGGTGGGCTGTATCCATGTCGGCGTCTTGCTTGTGGCATTTTATCTAGTTTTGCAAATGTAGCCGTTAGCAGACACTGGGTAAAGGGTACACAGACCACTCCGTTCCTTCTTAAGACTCAAGTGAATCTACAATGATCCCAATAAAAATTTTTAAAATTTAACTACAAAAGGGGCACCCGGGTGGCTCAGTTGGTTATTACCGGCTCTTGATTTCAGCTCAGGTCATGATCTCAGGGTGGTGGGATCGAGCCCCGCGTCAGGCTCTGGGCCGAGCAGGGAGCCTGCTTAAGATTCTCTCTGTCCCGCTCCCTCTGCTTCCGCCCCCCCAGCCCCACCGCACACTTGCTCCTCTCTCTCTCTTTAAAAAATAAATGACAAAATATTTTAAAAATCAACGTCATTCAGGATATCATCAAAACACGATGTACTTTGCAATAAATTCAACAAAATATGTTTAAAGAAATTAAAGAAGACTATTTTTTAAAAGCTTATTTTTTTAAGACTTTATTTGTCAGTGAGAAAGCATGCACAAGCCGGGGGAGAGGCAGAGAGACGCAGACTCCCTGCCGAGTAGAGAGCCCCACGCGATCATGACCATGACCATGACCATGACCATGACCTGAGCTGAAGGCAGACGCTTCACTGACTGAGCCCTCCAGGCGCCCCTAGAGAAGATATTTTGTTCACAGATCAGAAGACTCGGTATTCCTGAGGCTCCAGGCCTCCCCAGACCAGTATCCACACAACCTCTGTCTGAATAAAAAAGTTACATGAAAATGCAAAGTAGCTAAAGCAGCCAAAAACACTTTTGAAAAGGAAGAACAAATCTGGAAGTATGACCCTGGTTTTAAGCCTGAATGTAAGACTCCAGTAATTAAGACAGTTTTCCAATTATACATTATATGTTAATTAATTGAATTTAAATTAAAAAAATATTTTAAATAAAACAAGAAAGAGAAAAAGGACAGTTTTGTTTCGGGCATCAGGATGGACACATGCATCAGTGGAACAGAAATAAACCCACACGTGTATGGTCAGCTGATTTTTATAAAGTCATCAAGGTAATTCAATGGGGAAAGGATTGTCTTTCCAGTAAGTGGTGCTGGAATAATTAGACTTTCACATGACAAAAGTAACCCATATCTCTAACCATACACATGGTTCCTCATGCCCTGGGTGTCATTTTTCTGTGGGGCAGGTCTAACATGTAAACACAAGAGCTTTCGCTTCTAGAAACAAGCCCAGGAGATCATTTGTATGACTTTGGTGAGATAAGGGTTTCTTAGGACACAAACAGCATGATCTATAACAGGAAAAATGTAAGTTACACTTCATCAGAATTAAAAACTTCTGCTTTTCAAAAGACACTTTAAGGAAATAAAATTGAAATCCAAAGCCAGGAGTAAATGTTTGTGTATATTAAAATAGTGCATATGATTAAATAATAAGAAACCAACCCTACAATAAATGGGCAGAAGGTCTGAATCCACACTTCACCAGAGAAGAAGTTCAAGGGCAAAGAGCTCAGGACAAGAAGTTGGGTGTCTTCAGCCCTTAGGAAAATGTACACGGAAACCACAAGGAGATGCTGCGGTACCCGTGTGCATGGGACAGAAGGACCAGGGTCACAGACAGGCAGCGCTCAGCACCAGCGTCTACCAAGGGAGCTGGAAACCCACACTGGCCAGAGCAGCTGTTTGGAAAAATGGTTGGCAGTTTCTTAGAAAGTGAAACCTAGTCTTAGCACGTGACCCAGCAGGTGCTGCTCTGGCCCTTTATCCCAGAGGAATGAAAGCAGAGGGCAGCACAGACCTGGATGCCCGCGTTCCCACGAGTCTTACTCTGTGGGCTCCGGACCCCACCCCACCGAACCTCACCTTATTCCAAAACCCCATCTCCAGGGACCTCTTTGGACATGAGGACGGGTTCCGTGTGTTGACTGTGGTGGTGGTTACAGGATTGCATGGACTTGACAAAGCTCATGAGATTGTGCCCGTAAAGTTTGTGTATTTCATTCTTACAAAGTATACTTCAAAAGACTCATTTAAAATGAACTTAAATAGGGCCGCCTGGGTGGCTCAGTGGTTAAGCCTCTGCCTTCAGCTCAGGTCATGATCCCAGGGCCCTGGGATGGAGCCCCGTACCGGGCTGCCTACTCAGCGAGGCACCTGCTTCTCCCTCTTCTACTCCCTCTGCTTGTGTTCCCTCTCTCTCTCTCTGTCAAATAAATAAATAAAATCTTAAAAAAATAAAATGAACTTAAATAAATAAAAAATAAAAAGAAAATTTATTAAAATAAAAAGAAAAACCCGATTTAGAGGCTCTCACTGGTTAATTCTTCCAAACATTCAAAGAAAAGATAGCATCAATCTTCCAAACCTCTTTCAGAGGAAAGGAAGAAATGAACACTCCCTAATTAATTTTAAGATGCTAGTGTTAACTAGATTTTGAAAAAAATGCACAAGGTGTTAGAAGAAATGAAAATTCCAGGGCAATCTCCCATAAAAATTAATGAAAATGTATTCTACTGTCAGAAAATCACCAGGGCCCCCCCAAAGGGAAAATATACTATATTCCAGTATGTGCAGAAAATCATTCGATCACATCCAGCAGAATGTATGAGAGCTCTCAGCGAGCCAGGCGTGTGAGGGGCCTCTAACCTGACAAGTGGGACCTATAACTGCATCACCCCCACTTCTGGCGCTGCCACCACTTCTATCCAAGGCGGGGATCAGCCGCCATTCGGACGCCGCACGGTCTGAATTTGGAAAGTGCAGTATGAGGTGCAGAGCAACTCTTGCCATTAATGCGCGAATATAAAAAGGTCATCGGCTGTGAAATCAGAATGCAGAGCCCAACTGTTTTCTACCTACTACCAAGAAATGTAGACCCTTACATTACCCGCCCCCCCTTGAATTCTGGGTTTCCCAGGGCACTTCTAGCTACTTTCTAGCAAGAGAGGGAACGCGGGTCAACGGAAAGGCAACAGACCCCACCTCTGCCCTGACCTCAGCACCGGGGAGATGGAGATGCCGGGCTGGCCCTGAGGGGGACAGACACGGTCTGGCAGGGCCGGCAGGACCTGGTCACCTGGGGGCAGCGGGGAGGAAGGGGGGGAAGGAAGGCAGAGTCCGAGGGCGGCGAACCAGACAAAGGCCAGTCCCAGAAGGGGAGGGTCTAGACTTAGAGCTGGTGGCGGGGGGACCAGCCACAGGCGACCGGGGCGCGGGGCCGTCACACGCGGCCCTTCCCGGGGCGTGGACCCCTGCGGGCTGGTGGCAAATGGGAAGAGGAAAGTACAGGACGCCCCGGCTGGGGGGGGGGCGGGGCGGGGGCCGGGCCCCTCCCACCGAGCGAGGGCGCGACCGCGGGGGCGGCCCGCACTTCCCCGCGCCGCCGGCAGAGGGCGGCCCCGCCCGCAGACCGCCCGCCGGGCCCGCGGGAACGTGCGGGGAAACCAGCACCGCAGGGAAGCGGGCGGGACGGGTCCGCAGCCGCGGGCGGAGTCGCGCGCGGAGACGACGTCCGGACCCGAGGGCTCGAGCCGGCGACGGGAGGGACGACGGACGGCGGAGGAAGAGCAGGAGGAGGAGGGGAGGGAGGCGGCCGCGCAGGGGCGAGCGGGGGCGGGGGAAGGGGAGCGGCACAGGGGCGGGGTGGGGGCGGGGCAGCCCGCGGTGACGCGGGTTCCGGACGCGGCCTGGGCCCCAGAGGAACCGCGCTCAGTGCGCACAGGCGT
>PISX010014058.1:27522-54439 GCA_004024625.1 Mellivora capensis | reverse complement strand
AACCATTTAGATCCTGAAGGGAACTTAAAGAGTCATCAACAAAAATTCTTGTTTTGTAGAAAAGAGAAAGCCAAAGAGGAGGAATTGGCTCAAGGTCACAAATTAGTAAGTGGAGGCCTGAGGCTTGCCCATGTCTTTTAACTCCACGTTCAGGCTTCTTTATGTTCATCTAACCTGCGTCCACTCTTAGCTCTTACTATATACCTGGTAGTGTCTTTGACTTTCTAACAAGGACCTTTGATACTCGAGTACTTTTCAGCTCATTAGAACTTGTGTCTATAGCAATCTGGAATATTGGGCTTCTGACTTTGGTGAAGTGTTGATTTCCTACATCTGAACACCAGCTGTCAAGTGCTCCTTGACACGTGTGGGGATCCAAACAATATTCTATTTGAACTAGTGTGTCAGTAAGGCATTGGTACTTAGGTGGAAAACTGCATACACCATCTTTAGCACACCCTTCTGGGTCATCAGATTCTAGCCCTGTTCATCTTCTTTGAGCTAATTTGCAACTCTGTAAGTTGTAGGTAATTGATAGCTATATACACTCTATCTAGTCCCGTGATGATTTTGACTTCCCTCTGTGGAAAATCCAGTTTTATCTCCATTTCCACTTCACCTCAACATTCTCTTAAATTCATTTAAGCTTATGCAGTTTTAAATTTTCCTTTGAACCAATGATAATATCTGCTTGATTCCCTCATAGCATATAAATAAAATATATTCTTTAAACACATCCATCTTTATGTCCATATGTGATTCATGATGCTACCCTTCTGGAAATTATCTTTTAATAAGAGGAAGAAAGAAGTACAAAAATCTAGGCTGTAGACATTTGACCCAAAGGAGACAAACCCGGGGGCAGGTTGAGGCAGGAAGTCATCACACTTAGGTAGACCCACTGCTACCAAGCAATCCTAAAAGATCCAGAGGTTCAGAAACACGGCCACTTTTCTACTTATTAACCTCTAAAGTGGAAACACTGGTTAGTATAATGTTCATGTCGGAGTTTACTACAAAAGCCAAGTTGTTTCCAAAGTGAACACACAGATAAATACCTCACCAGAAGAGCCTAAAAGTCTTGTTGCTCTCTATCCCATGCCAATCCAAGGAATTATCTGTCTTACTGGTTATTTCCAAAATAGGTATCAAATGATAAATTTAAGTGTGGTTTTAATGTGCATTTCCTTAATTACTAGTGAGGTTGAATATTCCTTTTGTTTTCACTGAAGTCCTCCAACAATAGACAATACATACAATGAATTTCCTTTCTCTGTGTTCTCCTAATGATTACCCATACTCCTAGAAGGGGAGAGGAGAGAGAGAAAAGAGCAAGAACTAAGAGTTATCTATGTTAGATAAAAATTATATTAAAAAACTCTGCAGGTAGGGCTCAGCAGTCTGTGTTTTAAGAAGGCCTCAGGAGATTCTCATGCATGGGAAGGCTGAAGAACCACTGACTTATTAGACAAACAGAACCCCGAGGGACAGAAGTGACTTGCCTACAATGACACAATCCATCTGAGGAAAGAAACTGGCTCCCAAGTCTCTTCATGGTCTTTTCTTTGTTAGGACCAAATGACTTTCTGGAGCACATCACTTTCCCCTGAAAGGTCAATTAGTTGCAAAATCTACCCTAAAGAAATTCTCACACGAGTTTAATATGTAAGATTGTTTGAGCATTGATGGCAAACAACTGGACACAGTGTCAATTTCCACTAACAGAAGAATAGCTACATGGATATTACCAATTTTAAAGACAGAGTTAAAAAGGAACGCATTGGAGCTATAGAACAACATAGTTTTATCTCTAAAATATGTGATTCGAGTTAAACTAAACATGTAGGGTATTTTTCTCCCCTTGTTTGATCTCTTTCTTCCTCTTATGTGTGTGTATGCACGTATGTGTGTATTCTGAAAGGCTAACACTACCAAAAGAGTAATAGTAACTACATAGGGAGGGGCCGTCATGCAAGTAGGATCCTGGGAATTGCAATTTGTGATGCACAAAGAAAGATGTTAGTCTTACATGTAATATTTAAAAATTTTACAGGAAAAGGTAGTCACACATTCTTTTTGCAATTAAAAGTTAGTTTCAAGCATTAAGAAGATTTTTAAAAATTTTAAATACAGTGTGCCTATATCCTGGTGAATCATGTACCTATTAATTTGATTACTATCACTTGTATCTAAGTAGATACATCCCCAATCAGGCAGCAAAAGTATCAACCCTTTTCCTATTTAAAAATATTCCTTGAGGGACCCTCAATCAACACTAGTGACCACCCAGACCGTCTACTCAGATATCCAAAATACAGGACAATTATCTGAACAATTCAACCCATATAAATAATTTTCTCTTGGGTCGATAATGGAGGAAACTGAGCTATTCTGGCTTGGATAATTTGATAATTATCCCCAATTACCCATTTCCCTTTAGTGTGTATGAAAATCCAGATTTAGTTTTTAAGTTCTTTCTTATATTTACCATAAGCCCCTTTATTTTAATTTTTTCCCTTCATGTTTGGCCTTCAGTAAAGACAGAACAGCTGGCCACCATCTGCTACAAAAAGAAAAAAAAAGCCATTATATTCTTAGGAAGACTCTTAAATTTGGGCCTTGGGATAAGAAGTCACGTTGATCTGTGCTATTAGATTGTGGAAGCCCTGAGACCATAAATTCCTTCTAATTCAGTATTACTGCAGCACTTAGCACACACAATAGGTGCTTAATAAATGTTTCTGATGCTGTTGCTGCCTCCACAGAAGCTTTAAATGGGAGGCCTTCTAAAGAAAAAAAAAAAAAAGACAGTGGGAATTCAAGACTGAGGCTGAGTTTATTCACAAATTTGTAATAGAAAGTTAAACTTTAAACTGATCAGTCTATTTTACAGCTAGTAAAATCATTACTATTTTCACAATTGAATTCTATAGACTGATTTCACAGTGAATATTTGGGTTATGTTCAATGGTCTCATTTAAATATTCTGAAGATGGGCTTTGGAATCAGGTAGACTCTTATTTCATATCCTGACTATACAACACATTATGTGTGATTTTGAGCCATTTTCCTCATCTGTGAAACTGAAATAATTTCATGTATTTGGGGGGATATTATCAGTATTTTTTTATAGGCAAGTTTTATTTATTTTAGAGAGTGAGTGAGTGAGAGAGGGGTGAAGGACAGAGGGAGAGGGAGAATCCCAAGCAGACTCCCTGCCGAGAATGGATTCTGATGCAGGGTTTGATCTCAGGACTCGAAGATCATGACATGAACCAAAATCAAGAGTTGGGCACTTAACTGACTGTGCCATCCAGGTGCCCCTAAGTGAGATGATGTCTGAAAGCACTAGCATAAAGCCTACCATCAGCAGGTAGTTAATAAATACCCCTCTCTCCTATCTTTATCCTTTTCTTTGACAAAAATGTTTTTCCCAAATGTATATAAAAGAGTGGCTAGCAATCTTTCCTTTGAGTCATCCCTAAACCATGGTACTCAGGGGTGGGCAGATATGTACTGTCAACTGAACAGAACTTGCTAAAATGGGCACAAGGTCAACCGTGGGTCAGGTGATGGACTGGGCAGTGGTTTCCTAGGGCTCCGTGTTGGGGAATTCTAGGCTATGAAGCCATTGCCTTGGCTGAGGAGCCAGGTCTGCAGCTGGGGCTGGGGAGAGACGTGGTGCTCATCTGCCATTTCCATGTGAGGTTTCCTCACGTTCTCCTTTCTCCTCTTCCACCTTCTCTCCTTTCCATTCATTATTTTCCTTATTCTTGTTTGTTTTTGCTGCTTCATCGTTATGATTACTTAACATAATGCAGTCCCACTTCATTTTTTTTAAGGAACCTCCTAGCAGGGACATAGAGTTTTAATTCAGCCACTGATTTTCACAGAGTAAGCCAGGCAGCCAATCCAAAGGTCCAGAGTGGTGGTCTTCTCAACAACATGGATACTAACACTCCATAACGTCTTTCTTCTTTGCTTCCTTTGCTATTTCTTCCTGCACTGCTGCCATAGCAGAGCCATCGCCTGCTGTGTTTCTATGTCCTTCTGGGTTGTTTCCTATGAATGGATTATTTCATGAGTCTGCCCACAGTGCAGACATTAGAAAAATAAGGAAAGACAGCTTGTTATTATCATTACAGCCTCTTCGCAGAGCCTCTGGAGAAGAGTCTGACTGACATTACCTCTTGTCTCAACTTCTCAAGTCACCACTACAAATTTCAGGTTGAATTTGCAGAGCGATCAACTACAGAAATGATTTTTCCGATACTCAAATAGTGAAAGACAGCTGTCAGCAATGTGGTCTCCCTGAGAAAGACAGGACCTTAAAAGAATGGGTTTCGGGATTTTGAATCATCCACAGCCTTAGGCAAGATGGGAAGAACCCACAGCCCAGGCAAGGCCAATATAAGCCCATTCTGTCCCCTAAGAATAGAGAGAGGTGGTCACAGAGCCTGATACTGCCAACCTCCTAGAGGTGGGATCTTGGGAAAACTGCTTTACCTCTCCGGCCTCAGGCTCCCCATCTCTGAAATGGAAAGTTGGACTGGGTTACTTGTTAGAGTCTTTCAGTAATATTGTAAAAAGAGCTTTTAAAGTTTTTTCGTTTGATTTTTTTTTTAAATTTAGTACACTAACCAAGATTATAAAAATGGTAAATGTAAGAGTTAAGAGAGAGAAGTCATCCGAGGTCTCACCTGTAGTTGGGGAAGGGTGGCTGACTCATTCTCTCAAACACAGAACAATGGGCAGGAAAGACAGTATATGAGGGCAGCAGCTGTTAGAAATCCCTCCCAGAGAATGCTACCACTCCACTGCTGCCCTTAGAAGATAAATGCAGAGACCGTTCACATGACTATGCGACATGCTTACTCACAATGTTGAAGCCGTCCATTATCTTCCCTACATATTCTCATAATGTGTCCCTCACTACCATGCAAATCAATTTGCAGGAAATTGAGGATTCTGTCCACTTTGCTGCAAATCTACTAGTTTATCTGAATGGCACACTAAGATCTATTTGATGTCAGGCTCTCACCTGTGTAGCTACAGGTAAAAACAAAAGAAATCCAGGAATGTCCTGTGAGAGACAAGGCGTGGTATCACCATCCTAGCTCTTGGAGGATTTGTGCTTTCCTATTCACTGCTTAATACTCAGAGAAAAAAGTAGAAGCTTTGTTATTTGAAAATTGAAACTTGGGATTCCAGCCTTTCTTGAGATGCCTGGATTCTTTCGTGCATTGATTTTTCTCTCATTTCCTGTCCAAAGAGCCAGTGCTAACCTTGGCTCTCTGTAAGGGAATGTCAGGGACCCTGTCCTCAGGTGGAGTTTTCAGTGATAACTAATGATATTCAGTTCATTTTGCAAGAGGTAAAAGAATTTGTTGCAGGCTTAAAATTACAAACACACCTTTCTATGGCAATGGAATTAAAGGGTTCTCAGTCTCTTGCCTATTTTTACTCAGGCACTTCTGTACTTATTGCTAGTTCTTAAACTACCATGTTGAGCAAGAAGCTAGGGAGCAAGGAATGAGAAATGAGTGGGTCGTGGGGAACTGAAAGTATTTATTCAAATTCATTCAGCCTCTTATTCAATTATTCCCTCATTCAATTAATAAACACGAGATTTCTTTTCTGTGATAAGCATAATTAATGTGTCTCTCATTTCTATCCCCACTTCTTCCTGGCTAAAAGAACAGTAGTTTCTATCTTTTGGGTGACAATGTTCCCAGCCCCAGGCCTGTGCCCTATTTTCTAAGCCCTTCTCTGTAGCTAGGAATGATTACATGACTCTGTTCAGGCCAGTGAGATGTGAAATGGCTTCTGGGAAAATGTTTTCCTAATTTCCTAATAAAGGGTGGGGCAAATATAGCTGGCTTAGTCATTCATCTTGCCCCTTTCTTTCTTTGACTATAGACATGATGACTGGAGAGCCAGCAGCCCCATTGTGACCATGAGACTATAAGCCAACCCACATAGTAAAGATGGTAAAAAGGAATGAAAGGCAGTCAGAAGGTATATTCAGGTCCCTGGTGACATCAGCAAACAGCTGAACTAATATGAAAAATAGCTTACCTCTTAATTTCTTTTTTTTTTTTTTTTGTGAGAAACTAACAAATAAACCTATTTGCCACTGGTTTTCAATTTGAGAAATTAGGTCCCCAGGGGACGTTTGGCAATATCTGGAGACAGTTTTTTTATTGTCATGACTTGGGGGTGGTGAGGAGATGATCAGCATCTTAATAGATAGGAGCCAAGGATGTTACTGTATGTTATACATTCTGCTAGGCACAGGCATAGCCTTCCACAACAAAGAATTATCTGGTCCAAAACGTCAGCATGTTGAGATTGAGAAACCCTGGTTCAAGCGCTAAGAATGTTTGTTTGTTATTCACAATCAGATGCATTCCTGACTGATATATTCCCTCATTTGGGAAACGCAAAACACATCCCATGGAGCACACATTATACCAGGCAAGATGCCAGAAGCAAAAAAATGAGTGAAGTCCACTCCATCCCCACAGAAGTTTAAAGTCTAGTGGGCTAGACAGACATGTTTGGATAAAAATGAAAGTACATGTTCTAATACAGAGATATCAACATCCAGATGTGGGCCAGAGGATGTAGGACCTGCCAGCTCTGCGGAGCCTGGGCTGGCTTCAGAGGGAAGGGGACTGGGCTAGAGATTGAGAGGTGGGGAGAAGGTGTAAAGAGGGTGTATAAAGGCCAACACTGTGCATGGGCCTGGACTATGGACTGTGCATGGGCCAGGTTAGACTGACAGCAGTCTAGGGTGTGAGAGAGAGAACAGTGGGGAAAAATGAGAATGGTTGGCTGGAGCTTACCTACTGAGAGAGCACCTGTCTTACGTACTGAGCTGAAAGCTTTGGATGTTATCCTGTAGGCAGTGAGGAGCGGGCACAGAATTTTATTCACAAGAATGACAGGATTACATTTTTAGAAACATAACTAGTGGCAGTATAAGGAATGGCTAATAAACAGATTGGAGTTAGACACATTTGGAGGCTCTCCCAAATTCAGTTGGGAGACTACCCTTAGTATTCTGAAAAGTATAGCAGGGAGTAGTCAAAAGGAGAGAATAAATGTTTAGGATGTTCTGTGTCACATGTTCTTTTGTAATTCATGCCCTCCATAAAGGTACTTTATTCTTGTTGCCTTTTTTCTTTACTGCTTTCATTTATTTATACTATAAGGAAAAGGACACACAAGACTCCTTACTGAGGGCATCTCCAGAGTTGAAGAATTCACTTTCTTGGATTCTAGAGCAATCCTTTGAGACCCAGGTATTCTTGTTGGTGGAGGGTCTGGAGTGTGTCTAGACATCCAGACATTTTTTAAGTTGACCTTGATTTTCAAGTCTTTCATATTTGGACTTTGACCCTTAACTTTGTACTCCTTCAGGGTTTTCCCAGAGTGGTCCCAGGATGAAACCAAGAAGTGGACATACATGTCACCTACAGGGCTTCTTAGTTCCTGGCCATGAATACAGCCTCCCTGTTATCAAGAGAAAACGTCTAATGAGAACCTACCTATATGGCAAGTTCCATACAAGGTGCTAAGAACACAGATGAGGCACATTCTTGCCTTCAGCATCACTGGGTTTAGAATCATTCGATCCACATTTTTTGAGCACCTACTCTGTGCCAGGCATTCTATTCGAGATACATACATAAAGGCAGAGGTGTATAAATGACTTTTTGAGACAGTTCTCACAAAAGCACTTTGATTCTTCACAAATGTTCAGAGGTAACTTTTGTGTCCATAATCCTTGGCATTCACAATTCTCTATAGCTGCTAGAAATTCTTCTACTACTTGGAAGGTGGTTATAAAATCAGGTAACTCAGGGCACCTGGGTGGCTCAGTGGGTTAATCCTCTGCCTTCGGCTCAGGTCATGATCTTGGGGTCCTGGGATCGAGCCCCGTGTCGGGCTCTCTGCTTGGCAGGGAGCCTGCTTCCCTCTCTCTCTGCTTGCCTCTCTGCCTACTTGTAATCTCTCTCTCTCTCTGTGTCAAATGAGTAAATAAAATCTTTAAAAAAAAAATCAGGTAACTTATTCACAAAAAGGTCATACCCGAATCAACAAAAAAGTCCTAATAATTGTGGTTCCTTTTAAAAATCACTCATTCTCCAGCTCCTTGGGACATTACATGCTCTCTTTGCCATAAACATTTCAAGGACTCATTTTTAGAATCTATATCTGGACTTCCATTTAAAAGCCTCAAAGTTGGGGCACCTGGGTGACTCAGTCAGTTAAGCATCTGCCTTCAGCTCAGGTCATGATCCCAGGGTCCTGGGATGTCATGTCAGGCTCTTTGAGTCTACTTCTCCCTCTGTGCTCTCTCTCTCTCTCTTGCACACGTGGATGTGCCCTCTCTCAAATAATAAAATCCTAAAAAAATAAATAAAAGCCTCCAAGTTGGTAAATTTTTGTCATGTACATGTGTTAATTTTCAGAAAGAGCTAAGATTAATTCAGAGTCAAGTCTAATAGAAAAGGTGGTCAAACTGGGTGTTCGCAGAAGTCAAATAAAATAATTGTGTGCTTAGTTCTGAAGGAAAGTCCAAATAAGAAATACTTTGAATAATAGCATGGTTTGTTGGAAATAATGTAGGTTTGTTTCTGCAGCTGCTGAGCGGATCACCCCCACCCTCAATGATTCTGAAAAACCAGTATCTATTCCATTAAGCCACACATTTAGACCCAAACTCTACTATGTAATTGTATACTTTTTCTGCCACTGCCAGGGAATTCTACAAGTTTACAATACTTTAGTGATTTCATTTTAATTACAAAGGGAAAACATAGGAAGAGAATAATGAGAAATAGTAAACTATTGAAAGGGAAGATCTTAAAGAAAATTTAAGGTGTTATGTACATTAGGGAGATCTCAAATAGTCCTATCATCACAGTATAAAAAATTTCACGTGAAAGACAAGTAATCTTTCTAAGGTGGAAATTCCCTTTATCATGGGGTACAAAACTGTGATGTCCTGGGTCAGGGGAGTAAAGGTTATTCTGTTTAACACATTGATTTAACAACTGTTATGAATTGGGTCCTGGGAGATATTGTTCTCCCGCCTGTGAGCTTGACTGGGGGGAAGTGGATCTTTCTGGAAGACTCAGAAGCCAAGTTAGGCCAAGGAATCTACATGTGATCCCTGAAAATCTTCAGAATGTGAGTTCTGTGTAATCCTGCCTTCTCATGCAGACAAGGAATATCTTTTACAGAATGTCAAGTAATGTGCCAAACACTATATCCAAAAGTAGATTAGAACCCTGATCTTATTACTAAGTTGCACTATTCACTGCAATAGTTTAATAAACAAATGGTAAGACTCGGAACTGAAAGCGCAGTCCTGTTACAGACATGTGCCAGAACACATCCCAACACGTGCTGTCCTATGTGTTTGCCCCAGCAGAGACCTTCTGTTGACCATGCTTCTGACCAGTGACCATGAAGCCAATGAATATTCAGTCATTTTCTGTGATGTCCCTGAACAGTACGACTTCAGGAGGCTTCAGCTACCTGCCCAGTGCTGCCAGGTGACTTCTTCCATACCTGTATGAGAATAGATAAAAACTTCCAACCCACCTGGCCCCACTGATGAGAAGGTGTTGGGAACAACCTCTCTCCCCCAAAGCTCCATGAATAGAAAACAGAAGGGCGCTTCTAAGTCATTTTGCCGAAAAATTCAAAGATGATGGGGTGAGGAAGTATTTTAGGTTTGGCCAAGTGGCAGATTTGGGTAACTTGGGAAATACTTCCCCATTCTGGAACCCAATAACATAATCCCCTAAACACTGTCTTTCTGGATTCTGTCCCGAATGGCAGGAAGTACAAAAAGGTAAAGAATAACGTAAAACAAGGCCTTACCTTTTATTTATCTCTACTCAATAAACCTGAATGACTCTGTTCCCTGCCTTTGATTGTTTTGCCTGCATATTTCCGCTTAGAGTTTACAAAATAGCACTCTCAAACAGGAAGATAAGAGTCACACCTATTTGTTGAATAAACATCAAGGAAGAAAACTGCTAACTCATCTATTTTGTTGTTGAATTGCTCAAAAGGATCAAAATACCAATTAACTTGCTGGCTCAGAAATCTTTGATACCTTCAGATTTAACGACATTTTGAAATTCTTGTTCATACTTGCCTAATGGCTTTCTGATTACGAACAAAGAAGCGCCAATCTGTTTAGCATTTGACCTGTTTTCTTAAATATTTTTATGTATTCCACACTTACTGGCTAAAAATACTTGACTAGTCACAGTCATGTGCTAAAACAGTCTTTTTTTTTCTCCTTCCACCTCCAAGTTTAATAGGAAAAAGGAGTTCAAAGATACTTCTTTTTTAAAAGCCATTTTGTTATTTTTAATTGAAAAACTCTAACTGCAAGGAAATTTCTTTGCCCTTCCTTCTCCATGGAATGTAGTGGTATTTTGAAGCCTAGATGAAGCAAGATACCATATTAGAATCCATTCTTCCTGGAAAAAAAGTTGGAAAAATGACCTTGGGCACAAGTTTCAGAAAAGAGGTAAAAAGAAACTAAAGATGGCTGATGGGGTGCAAATTTTAAAATGGGTTTTAATTTTCCTCTCTGGGTGTCTTCAGATAGCAGTGTATCTCACAGGTGGCTTTTTGTTATTGTTGCCCTCTATCTATTTCCTCACAGAAAGTTTTGAAAACTTCTACCCATAATCACATGACACAGAATGCATCCCTATGGCCTTGTATAGACGAGAACAGGTTTTCACTCCTAGATAAAGTCAATTTCTGGGTCTAAAAAACTCCAAAACATTTCAATAAACATTGAGTGAATGCAATGGACCGAGGAGATTAAATGTGGATGCTGAAGACTGCATGGGTTCAAATTTCTGCTCTACCACTTACTAGCATGGGACCTTGGAAAAGTCACTTACGTTTCTTTCTGTGCCTCAATTTCCTCACCTGTATAATGGGAATAATAACAGATCATAGCTTACAACATTTTTCTACGGATCAAATGAGATTATACATCTAGGACATTCTAGGTGCTATATAAATATTAGCTATCCTATGATACCATAACATTGTTTTAGCCTAAGAGAGGATCGGCTGCTTGGGTGTATTCACAACCACTAGAATCCTGACCCACTTAAGGAAGAACACTTTCACCATGTCAATTAAATATCTGGAGGCTCTGAAACCTAAGGATATATGTAATATATAAATATCTATGGATTTTTTTTTTTTTAAAAAGTGGTCAGAAGGGTGCTTACCCTGTCCTCCAGAGCACAGCAATTTAGATGGAGCACAATAAAAATGCAACATTTCAGCAAGTAAATGGTAGCTGGTAACTAGCCCATTACATGTTAGGAGGCAAACAAGCAGGAGGAGCAGTCCCAGGGGACAGGGATAGCCACAGGACAGCTATATTTAACAGAATGCATTTCCCAAGATGCTGGCCTGACCTTTTCACAAACTCTGCAAAGAGGATGCGGTGGGAATAGCCCTGCCTGCGGATGCTGACTGTCTCCAGGATCCCTGTGGAGCGGAGCTGGGCCAGCACACTCTCTCGGGAGAACTTCAGGGCCTCTCGGTCATCATTGGGTTTAATGCAGCGCACAAAGTGGGGCTGTCCGACCACCATTTTGGAGAGCAGATCCATCAGAGAATACTACCAGGGGGAAAAATACACAGGAAATGAGGTTACCACAAATATAATGGATAATTACGACACAGGCCCACAGGGACCTCTAGAGCAGTTTGTGGACTTGTAAACAAATCACAGGCCTTTATAAGGCTGAAAAAGAAACCAGCTATAGGGGGTGATAATATAGGTTCTGAGGAGTACTTATAGCTAGCTGCCTGTGGATTCAAAAGCATTCTTAAAACGTCACCTAGGGCCAGGGCACCTGGGTGGCTTAGTTGGTTGAGCGTCCGACTCTTGATTTCAGCTCAGGTCATGATTTTGGGGTGGTGGGATTGAGCCATGTGTCAGACTCAACAGCCCTGTGTCCCTGCTCAGCCAGGCATCTGAGATTCTCTACCTCTGACCCTCCCCCCTGCTTGCATGCTCACACTCACACACTCTCTCTCTCAAAATGAACAGATGAGGGGCATTTAGGTGGCTCCATCAGTTAAGCATCCAACTCTTGATGTCAACTCAGGTCATGAACTCAGGGTCGTGGGACTGAGCCCTGCAGCAGGCTCCTCACTCAGCATGGAGTCTGCCTGAGATTCTCTCTCTCTCTCTCTCCCTCTGTCCCTCCCCCCAGCTCATGCTTTCTCTCTAACAAATAAATAAATTTTTTAAAAATAAAGTAAACAAATAGATGAATCTTTAAAACATAAATAAATATCACCAAGTGTCAAGCAATATCCCTATGTGGCAGAAACTTAGCTGTCGAAGAACATGCTTAGGTTACCCTGTAATGCCATCGCAGAACCAGCTCATGTGGTATGCTAACGCAGTACTCCATAAACTGTACCTGTAATGGAAAAGGTCTAGCTTTTAGGAAAGGACCACCAGAAAGTCTAAGCAAATCCTACTGATACCACTGGTAATAAAGCAGAAGAGAAACAAGAAAGAGAGAAAAAGGACAAGGAAAACAAGAAAAACTGAAGAAAAGGAGACTATTGTGAAGGTCAACTAACATCCATCAAATGGCTGGCGGGGGGGCTCCCATAGAAAGAGGGCGTGCATGGAGAAGCACTGCTGTGTGGGACTGCCTCAGCTGCTCCTAAGGGGCAGCCACTTTTGGAGCTTCTCTGTGGACACACCTTCAGGGGCAATTACTGCTACACAGGAAATCAGTCCCTTTATTTCATAATCACACCTCCACTGATCCAAAATGGTATTACCTAGCTTGCCACTATATTCTCTTTCTTGGAATTAACATTCAGGGGACACCAAACTGATTGTCATGGATATATTTCTGAAAAATCATAAGGCAAAGGTGGCTTCTTCTGAGAGAGGGACTCTAGGATCTTGAAGTTGATCCCACAGCATTGCTCAAAGCCTCGAAATCCCCCGGAACGGGGACATACACATGCACACACATACACACACATACCCTGTCACCCAAGACACTAGGAGGATACAGCCACTAAAGTGGACAGGACTAGGGTAGGTCTCAAGGTAAGAAATATATGGCAATTAGAAATGTCCGACCATGAGAGTGATGAAATAAGATCTAAATATCTACCTGTCAGAGAAGCTGTAGCAAGAATCAGCATGAGGGTAGAGTGCTGGACTCAAAGGCCTCTGGGCCCACTTCACACCCTCTGGGCCCACTTTTAGTTTACTTCTGAAGTATACAGCTGATGAGGTCAGATTTCTTGACTTTGGATGCTAATTGAACCTGCTAGCTTTCCATGGAGCCTTCCTCCATGGTGCTGGCTCCCAGGTCCTGTCCTCCAGCCTGCTTCAGCAACTCCAGCTCATGACCACTCGACTCCCATCCCTGCTGAGCTCCTTCCTATCGCAACTCTACCCTACAGCCTGAGATCAGTAATTCTGTCTTTGGCCTAATAGCATCTCTACCACAAAGCTGCCTAGATCTTAGTTCCCAGTGGGACATGATCTCTAAGGGGCTTCCAACCCTACTGCTTTATAATTTGAAGATAAACAAATCTGTGTGAATTGGTAAAAAGTGTCTGCGTCTTATCTTTCCTATATAACGTGCATTTAACAGAGCCCTTCTAGGCACAACATTCTTACTCAAAGGAGTCATTTTACTAGATGAAATATCAAGAATTGGGGCAGCAGAGATGGGAAATAACTATGTCTGGCAATGGGTCAATTTGATCTAGGAAAATAAAGTTAAAACTAAGACAGATTCCCTCAGGATGTGAACTTAATAAGCCACCTTCTGGAATTTTATTAACTTTATTTTTCAGTAAATATGCCGGAAAAGTGGTGGATTCTAGTAGCTTTAAGGCCAAGGAGCAGCTCAAACACTAACAGAATCAGCACACTGAATGGACAGGCTCTGTGCCAGTGACAGAGAGTGTCCCATATGTAGACACACAGGATTTCATTTGATCTTTCTGAAATCAGAAAACATATACGTAGAGGTGGGCTCTCCACTATAATTTTTCTCTCCCCATACTCCCACCTTTCTTAACTAACTCTTGTGCTTTGCTCTTATTTCACTGATTCCATAATATGGGCCTCTCACAGGAAGGGATGGCAGTCCTTTTTGGAAACAGGTAGAATAGAGATCAAAAGGACTCCATACCCGGAAGTAAGAAGCCATGGTCTGCCTCTTCATGTTGGTGGTTTCTTCGGGATGTCGTATCACCTCCAGAGTGTCCACCTAGAGCAGAGGCAAAGGGAAGTACTTTTAGGATATAGGCAATATCTGGCTCTTCCAAAATCTGAAAGGCTTTTTGGTTAAATACCCGAGGGACCTTGACGTTTAGAACATGATAGTGAAAACTATGGGAGAAGTTTAAAGACCTATAAAAGAAAAACAAAATTTGCACTATCCTACTTGCTTGAGAATGGACCACATTCTGTGAAGTACCATACTGTGAAGTCTTGGTATAAATCCCCATCACTATTTTTTCTGTATTTCTTCATGTTCTAATGGGCCCCTGTTAAGTTCTCCAATAAGGTTGCATGAGACCAAACTATTTCTTAAAAGAAAACTGGGCAACAACCCATGAGGCTGGGTGATTACAAAGACATGGGCTCAAAGCCCAGGCTGGACTGCAGGGAATTAGACGAGCTGCAGTCACCTTCCTGCCACCCTCCCACATCACACAGTTCCCACGTGCTCACTGGAGACTGGAGCTTGAGATACACCTGTTCCCAATCATCTATCCCAACCACCTAGGCTGACTGGAAGAAATTTATGAGTGAAAACAACTGTAGGAAACAGACTGTTTTGTTATTGTACCTCAACAATAAAAACCCCACTCCTGCACATATAAGCTATTTGGTTTGCAAAGTGCACACGTGGCACTTTAGCGCCAGCCTCTGCCATGGCAAGCCTCCCATCTGCTCAGAACAGGTGGCGAGGGGATGAAGCAGGAATGTCTGAACTGGAGATGCTGCTGTCAGCAAGTATGTTCTGCTTGGTGGATGGCTGTCCAGGCAGCCACCACCCCATGGGGTGAGGATGTCTGCAACCTCGTTCAGCAAAAGTGCAAAGAGGGTGCTAGAAGGGTTGAGGGCATGAGGGTGGGGACAAATAATGAGACCTACCTCGAGGGGTAGTTAGGAAACGGTGCATAGTGGAAGGAAACGCTTCAGTTGGCTTCAAGAAAAGTTTATTTAAGAAAAGGAATAAATGGGGAGCTAAGTTTTTAAGAACTAGAAGAGCAACCTGAATAGTGAGCAGGAATATGGGGCTATCTCTTCGTGAAGCAATGGCAGGGGGCAGGGCAGTTTCCTTTCCTAGGCTGCATGTTGGATGTGTTCCCAAAGCCATCAGTTCATTTGCATGCAGCTGAAGCTATGGTACCACCGCCTATAGTTTGACTTTTTCATTTTTTTTAATGAGGAAGGAGGAAATGAAAGCTTGTTGTTGAACAGGAAGGCTGTTCTAAGAGAGAAAAGGGAAAAATAGACACCACCACCTGCCCCACCTGCAGAGACTGTACTGCATTCTGGAAGTCTTCTTTGCCCATCCCATCCCTCTCTGGAGGATGGAGTTCGGAGGCAGTGAGGTTTGGGGCCACAAATCAGGACTGAAGGAAAGTGGATGTTGGTTGGGGTCTGCCTTCTGCCAAACTGTAAATTCTAAGTTTTCTTGAACTTTTTTTCTCTTTAATTTCTTTCCTCTCAACCTGACCTTCACACACACCCCACATATAAACACACACACATACATTCTAAACTTGGGAATTTCTCTACCACTTCCTTTTATTCAGAGACACTCCCTGAAGAACCCTGTCTTATTTTGAACCTTGCTTTTCCTACCTCATTTCCCTCCCTTTTTATTCAAAATAGTCAGGGAGTGCCAGCCCTTCAGGGCAGCCCTAGGGCACAGTAAAAAGGCAGCTTAAAAACTCATCCATATTTCTCTATTAGTAGGATTTACCTGTTAGCTTCCTTCAGAACATACAATGGGGCCTTGGCATTTGAGAATTTAATAGTTTTGTGGTCAGAAAATCCTCAGTGGATATTAATTGTGCTGTTACATAATTTAAAAGGTATAATAAGAACTGTTTTCAAGACCAATACCTGTCCTCTGCAGCGAACTGGAAAAATACAGAATGAAGCACTAATTTGCACTCCAAAAGTTATAAGCCTGTTGGGCTCCCCTAACTACCCAGCATGACCAAGTTCTGTCCTTCTACTCACATACAGAGTTACTCTTAGGAAGGAAATAAAAACCCGTTTGGCATTACATACAGCTTGGAAGTACTAATGCTTGTCCACAGTTTATCACCTACATAGTTAGTATTTTAAAGAATTTTAAAGAATAAATAACTTGCTAATTTAAGAATTTGGAAAGGTCTTACATTGGTCAAGGACTTCTTGTATAGTCACAAGGTTGTCCTGAACATGGAGTGGATCTGAAAGAGGGACTTTGGACAAGGGACATAGCAGAAGTTGAGTCTCTTGGTCCTTCAAACTAGGAGACTCGGCACAAACCTTACCTCTGTCTGCATCAGGTCTATCATGAACCCGAAAGATTGCCAAAAAATCCAAACCAAAACAGAAGTGAAGGTTGTGGTTTGACATAAAAGTTTGTCATCCTGAGGTAATTTAGTTAAAAGTAGCTTCATTTAATTAAAAAAGAAAAATCTTTTAGAAAGAATCCAGAAAGTAGATTTCATTAGGGACATCATCTAGCATATAGTTCTTCACAAAGATAGGGCATTCCCAAGAAACAGTCTTCCCCAGATGATCTGATAAGCTTTTACCTCAGATAGGGGGAAAAGACCCTAGAAAAGCTTCCCTGGGTTTAGACGATATATGCTATGGAACACAGAGTTTTGGAACTGGACATCCTGGTTCAAAACCTGGCTCCTCCACTTACTACTTGTGCGGACTTGGACTTGCTATTCAGCTTCTCAAAACCTCTGTTTTCCTTATTAGGAAAACTGCTCAGTAAATGCTACCACCTCACACACATGCAAGAATTGTATCAGTTTCCCTTCCACTATTACCATGATTGACTTAGTTCTAGTCTAGTGATGAATGTCAAAGATGCAGTTTTCTTCAATGGCAAGATGGCAAGTACTAGCGCCCATGCAACACAACAAAGAGATCTTTTCACTTATTGGCAGAGAAAATACTTCCAATGAAACCAATTTCAAAATGATCAGTAGAACCAGTATTCTGGATCAAACCATTGTGTGTCTAACCCAATATCCTTTCTCATCCAGTGCCAATTTATACAACGATATAAATCAACTGGAGATGAGCAAGCCTGCTTTCTGCCCACATGACAAATGTCCTGCCCAATTCCTTGTAAGAGGCACTGGTTAGTGTTTAAAGTAGTCCTGAGTCAGCTTTACAAACTGTAACACAGACTCCAAGTGCACAGAAAATGAGCGAGCTTCAGTATACTTATGGACTCCACACGTGGAGTTTTAGATGGGTATCAAAACACGAGTAATAAAACATCTATTGTTTCAAGGTAAAAAGAAAAAATCACTGTAGTAACCACTTTGCCTATATTATGCCAGTGAGGTCTCAAAATGATCCTACGAGGTAAGTACTATTATTATTCCTATTGTACCTAATAAGTAGGTTAAGGCTCAGAGATTTTAGAGAAATTTTCCAGTCTTGCAACTAGTAGTTGGCCATGCCTACATCTGAACCCAATTCTGATTCCAAAACCTTACTTTTTAAACATTATATACTGCCTTTCTATGTGATTTGATATAACTTACAACATGGGTCTGAAAGCATGGTATTACTAAATGACTTGCCTCATCTGTCAACAAAATTTACTCTAGGGTAAAGACAGATGCCAAGAAGTCTCATAAACCATCTAGATTCCAGTTATTGCCGAAAACAACAGAAAGATTTTTTTCCTGATCTCAGTCATTGCCCACTATTTGCATCCTGAAACCTCACAGGTGCTTATATTTATCTTCCTGACAGCATCTTTGTCAAGAATTTTTACTGCTATCAAGTAAGGGTGTATCAAGGGTGGATCCATCCACCCTTTAAAGAAAAAAGCCCTACAGCATCACTCCTCTCAAAGCCTGCACAGCCCTGAATGGAAAAGCAAGACTGGGATTGACACTATCCATGCATCACAGTGGGGTGCTGCTGAGTGTTGGAGGCCAGCTTCCTAAAAAGACCACCTGGGTTATCTGACCTTGGCCAAGACAGAAAAACTCTTGCTGTCGTGAAATGTATTTTCTGGTGCCTTAACTAGAACTTTCAACTCATCCCTCTTCCAAATGAAACCAAATCACGAGTTACTTTCATCTCACTGATATACATTATAATTATAATAATGTAAATATATGTCATATACTAGAGGGCATGCTTGTCACACAGGCAAGGCCTGAACAACAGGAGGCAGTGTAGAGAAAGCTAACTGCGCTGGTATTCTGGGTGTGGAGGGCAAGGGAGCAGGGTCCGGGCAGAATCCAATAGCCACAAGATCAAACTGAGGGAAGGACAGTAATATGGGCTGATAGAGAATATTACAAGGGAGTCTTTAATCTTTTTGTGTCAGGGTCTCTCTTAGAATCTAGTGGGAGCCAGTGTTTCCAAAAAACAAATACATTGCTCCTCATTCTTTGTGGATTCTATATTTGTGGAGGTGCCTACTTTCTAAAATTTATTTTTAAACCCCAAATCAGTGCCTGCAATGCTTTCATGATCATTCATAGACATAAGAGTGGAGAAAACTTTGATCACCTGCTGCCGGTGTTTCCAGCTCAGGTTGAACGTGATGCTCTGCCTTCCTGTTTTAGCTCTCATGCTATAAGCAAGTATCCTTTTCTGGGTTATTGAAGTACCAAATGTTCTGCATTTTTGTGCTTTTGGCCAATGATTTCACTGTATAAAATAGCTCCCAAGCATGGTGCTGGAGTGCTGTCTTGTGTTTCTAAGTGCAAGAAGGCTATTAAATAGCTTCTTAGAGAACATATGTGCATTAGATAAGCTTCATTCAGGCATGAGTTATAGTGCTGTTGGCCTTTATTCAATAACACAAATACTGTAATTAAAATATTATTTTCAGGGCTCCTGGGTGGTTTAGTAGGTTAAGCATCCAACTCTTGGTTTCAGCTTAAGTCATGATCTCAGGACCCTGCATCAGGCTCCATGCTCAGTGGGGAATCTGCTTGAGATTTTCTCCCTATCCTTCAGCCCCCACCCCACACCCCACTTGCATTTGCTCTTGCTCTAGTTCTCTCTCATGCTCTCTAAAATAAAGAAACAAATCTTTTAAAAAATAAAATATTATTTTATATAAAAAATACTACATATAATTATCTGTAAGAAATATATATTAAATAATGTGCTTCTAAATAGAAACACACATGAAACAAGATTATGTACTAATTGGTTGACAACAATGTTGTGAGCAGAGGCTTTGGGAACCTAACCACATAAGTCCCCTAGGAGAAATGCTTCAATATTGGCTGATTCAGTGTTCACAGCAACTTTATAGAACATAATTTCATGAAGAATAAGAATCAACTGTATTTACAAATTTTACATGTAATAATATCAAGAGGCTCTTAGAACCAATGAAACTCTGATGTAAATCTCTCCTAGGGGTCCATATAACCCATGTTATATAGTCCTAATATCTTGCTACAAATTCACAAGACTGAAAAAGTAATACATGTGTTTATAATAGCAACGTGGGTATAAAAACTATTGTTAACAAAAATGATCTGAGTCCCTATTATGTATAGGTAAGTTTTTCATTCTCAAAGAAAGTTAAATATCAATATCTATGTCTGTATCAATTTTGAGACTATTCAACAGTATTCTGTGTGGCTGAAGTTGTTATTTTTTATTAAATAATTTAATGTTCAATGTAAATAAAAATATATAAAAATTCAGAAATGTGATCTACTTATTTTATTATTCCATCACCTTTTAGATAATTGGGTGTTGATGTTAGTATATACAATGAACATTAACCAGCTAATCCTTGAGATCCTTGTGAAACATTGGCTGGAAGAACGTAATAGTTAAAAATATTTTACAGTGGGGGGCACCTGGGTGGCTCAGTGGCTCAGTGGCTTAAGCCTCTGCCTTTGGCTCAGGTCATGATCTCAGGGTCTTGGGATGGAGGCCCGCATCAGGCTCCCTGCAGGGAGCCTGCTTCCCCCTCTCTCTCTGCCTGCCTCTCTGCTTACTTGTGATCTCTGTCAAATAAATAAATAAAATATTTTTTAAAAATTTTACAGTGGGATATTTATTAACCCTTCTAACATTCCCTTTGCACAGACAAGTACACTCCTTATTTTTCAGAGAGCAAAGCAGAACAACAGGAAATAGTTTGGTTTCTTTCCTCCCTGCTGACTCTATTTGGTCCCTGTTATCCTCCTCTGTAGGTTGGTGACAGCCTCAAGGAAGAGCACTTCATCTCTTCCTAGACAGACTTTACTTTCAAGTGTCATTGTTCTGTATCTTAAGTGGTCTTTCTGAGAATCACATGAAGGGGTCCAGAATATGCCATGGTGGCATAGGTATTATTTTGAGTTGAACATTTGAGAATCAACAGTTGCAAGGAGAGGCTTTTTCTTAACTCCCCTTATCTGGCTAAAAACAGGGCCTCTCAAAATCATCCAACTGCCATAAATCTTCTCCCTGGCAGTTTCACAACCTGCCATGGAAGACTGACTCCTATCACCAGAGATGAGAAATGAGCACTGGGATTTCCAAGAAATTGCCTAAATAGACACTGTCACAAAACTATCATATCTCCCATCTATTCTCCTAATGGACCATTTGTTTTTCCCAAAAGTCATTTGTTTTCCCACAAGTGCCCCTCTCCCCCCATTCATCCCCTATTAAGAGGGTATATAAGCCTCAAATTCTAACTACCTCTTTAAGTAAATTTTTTTAGTTCCTGTGTGTATATATAATTAAAATTTGTTTTTTCTTCTGTTACTCTTTCAGGTTGAGTTTAATTCAGTCCCCAAAGAACTAAAGTTAAAATGGTAGAGGAGACATTTTCTTCTGTAACACAGAATTTTAAAGATTCCATGCTGTTGTTTCAAATTTCCTAACCTCTGATTTCCTAAATGCCTTCCATCTCTTAACCAGACTTCCCGTGGGCCAGAGAAACTAAAGTCGCCTACTCTAGGATTATCCCCAAGGCAGGAACACCCCAGGGTCCGCATTATTTTGAGTCTAAACCTGCTACTCACCTTGGTTCTCCCAGCACTGAAATGTGGAGGCAAAGATCTTGAGGCTGCTGTTATCCTGGCTCTTGTCTGGGCCAAGTTACCTGAGCAAGAAAGACAAAAAAAGCTAAAGTGAAGGAAAAATTAAGGAACAGAATTATGAGTAATTTTTTCCCTTTATGTCCTTGTAGTTTTATTAATTTTCCAAATGATCTTCTCTAAATATGAAAAATTTGGAAGAATTTGAGTTTTGAAACTTTAATGATATAAATTATAAACAAATTATAATAATTTATAAATTGTAATTTATAATAGAAATTGTATTTATATTAGTCTCATAAGCAAAAAATAAATAATAAAAAACTCCCCAATTTACTCAATAAACTAGCAATAGAAGGAAATTGCCACAACATAAAAAGGACATATGTGAAAAGATGACAACTAACATATTTAACAGTGAAAGATCAAAAGCATTTTCCTCTAAGATCAGGAACAGGACAAGAATGCTCATTTTCACCACTTCTATTCAACTAGCACTCAAGTTCCAGCAATCAGGCAAGAAAAAGAAATAAAAGACATCCAAATTGTAAAGAAAGAAGTAAAATGATCTCTGTTCATAGGTGGCATGATCTTATATACAGAAAACCTAAAGATCCTACCAAAAATCCTGTTAGAACTAATAAATCAATTCAGCAATCTTATATTATAAGATATAAAATCAGCATCAAAAAACCAGTTGTATTTCTATGCACTAACAATGAAAATTTGAAAAGAAAATTAAGAAAATCCTATTTACAATAGCATCAAAAAGAATAAAATATTTAGAAATAAACTTAACCAAGGAGGCAAAAGACTTGTATTCTGAAAACATTCCTGGAAGAAATTAAAGAAGACACACAAATAAATGGAGAGAGACCTTGTTCTTGGGGAGGAAAAGAATCTTTTTCCTTTACTCATCTTATGTTACTCATCTTATGTTAATTTCCTAGGGCAAATTAGATGGACAGAAGACAGATTAACAAGAGAAAAATAAACAGAGGTTTCTTAATGCATGTATCACACATACACACAGGAGTATTTGGTGATAAGTAACTCAAGGGGTGGTAAGAATTGGGCTCACACAGTATCTTAACAAAATAACAATAAATTTCTAGGTAAGTGACCAAAGATCTTTGAATTTTTAGGGGCAATAAATTATGGAAAGTAAATATATGAGGAAGCTAATGGAAGGTAAGGGCAAGTTAGTAAAGTTTTGTTATACAGATTCCTCTGGTGCTGTCTCTGGGCTGATAAAGGTCTAGAATTGTCTCTGGTGATTAACTTCTGTCTTTCCTGGTAGAGAGGAGTAGGGGGATATCTCTACAAATTTATGTCTTGCTTTTATGTAAACAGGGAAGGCAGGGAGCTTTTCTATATCTACATCTTCTCAATTACCTTCAGCTCAAATAATCTTTATGCCAAAGTGGCACATTTTTTGGTGGCATATTTTATGTGTTCATGGATTAAAAGATCTAATATTGTTAAATTGTCCATGATACCCAAAAAGATCTATAGATTTAATGTAATCCCCATCAAAATCTTAATGGCATTTTCACAGAAACATTAATAAAACCCTAAAATTCATCTAGAACCACAAAAGATCCAAAACTCCAAATGATCTTGAGAAGGAAAAGAAAAGCTGAAAGCTTCATGTTTCCTGATTTCAAAATATATTATAAAGTAACAGTAATCAAAACAGAATGGTACTGGCATAAAGAAAAACATACAGGACAATGGAACAGAATAGAGAGCCCAGAAATAAATCTATGTATATATGGTCAAATCGTCTTTAAGGTGGATATCAAGATTATACAATAGGGAGGGGCGCCTGGGTGGCTCAGTTGGTTAAGCGTCTGCCTTGGGCTCCGGTCATGATCCCAGGGTCCTGGGATCGAGCCCCACATCGGGCTCTCTGCTCAGCGGGGAGCCTGCTTCCCCCTCCCTCTCTGCTACTTGTGCTCTTTCTCTCTGTCAAATAAATAAATAAAATCTTTAAAAAAAAAAAAGAAAGAAAGAAAGAGGCACAGACTCTGCAAATATAGAGAACTGAAGTTTATGGATTAATGATTATAAGCTGGAAGGGAAATGTTGAAAAGGGGCCAATTCTTGAGCTCTCAATGGAGGAAAAGAGGATTTCCACCCAGCAAGAGAAAGGGCAGAAAGAAGAAATGTAAAAATGGACAGAACACAAGAGAGGATCCTACAGTGTTAATGTAGTGTATTGTTTGAAAAAAGAAAAAAAAAAGATTATACAATAGGGAAAGGGTGGTCTCTTCAACAAATTGTGTTTGGGAAACTCGATATCCAAGTGCAAAAAAAAAAAAAAAAGAAACTGGACACCTATCTTACACAAAATTCAATTACTCCTGGATTAAAGACTTAAATGTAAGACCTGAAGCTATAAAACTCCTGGAAAAAAAAAAAAAACAGGGGGAAAGCTTCATAACACTAACCTTAGCAATTATTTCTTGGATAGGATATCAAAAGCACAGGCAACAAAAGCCAAAATAGACATGCAGGTTTACATCAAATCAAAAGCTTCTGCACAGGAAAGGAAACAATCAACAGAGGGAAAAGGCAACCTATAGACCAAATATTTCCAGACCATATAAGGGGTTAATTTCCCAGATCTATAAGGAACTCCTACAACTCAACAGCAAAAAATAAAATAACATAACCTGATTAAAAAATGGGCACAGGAGGGGTACCTGGGTGGCTCAGTTGTTTAAGCATCTAACTCTCGATTTCAGCTCAGATCATGATCTCTGGGCTGTAGGATTGAGCCCCACACTGGACTCCACACTCAGTGGTGAGTCTGCCTGGGATTCTCTTTCTCCCTCTGCCCCTCCCCCCATGTGTATGTGCATGCACGCTCTCTCTACAAAATAAATAAATGAATCTTTAAAAGAAATATAAAAGGGATAACAAAGTAAAAATGGGCAAAGGACTTGAATAGGCATTTCTCCAAAGAGGACATAAAAATGGCCAACAGCTATATAAAAGATGCCCAGCATCACCAAGAATCAGGGAAATGCATATCAAACCCACAATGAGATATCACTTTATACTATTAGGATGGTCATTGTATAAAACAATAGCAGTAACAACAGAAAAATAACAAGTATTGGCAAAGATATGGAGAAACTAGAACCTTGGTGCACTCATTGCTAGTAGGAAATTTAAAGTGGTGTAGCCAATATGGAAAATAGTGTAGAGGTTCTTAAAAAATTAAAAATAGAATACCATGTAATCCAATAAGCCCACTTCTGGGTATTTATCCAAAACAACTGGAAAAAGAATCATGAAGAGGTATGTGCCTCCCATGTTCACTGCAGCATTATTTACAACAGCCAAGCTGTGAAAACAAATTAAATATTCACCAAAGGATGAGTGGATACAAAAAAATGTGGTAGATGTATACAATGGAATATTACTCAGCCTCATAAAGAAGGATGTCTTGCCATTTGAGACAACACAGATGAACCTGGGACATTATGCTAAGTGAAATAAGTCAGTCACAGACAAATACTGCATGATTCCTCATGTATGATGTATCTAAAACAGATAAGCTCATAAAAACAGAGAGTGAAATGCTGGTTGCCAGGGGCCGTGAGGGCAGGGAAATGGGGAATTTTTTTGTTCAGTGGGTAGAGTTTCAGTAATGCAAGATGAAAAAGTTCTAGAGATCGGCTCTCCAACAATGTGCACATAGTGAACGATACTGTACTATATACTTAAAAATATGTTAGGAAGGTAGGTTTCATGTTATGTGTTTTTATCACAATAAAAACAATTTTTGAACTAGGGCACTGTTAAGTCTTTGAAAGAGATGGGTAAGCAAGAAAAAAGATGCTGAGAGTTTTCCCAAAAAAGAAATTGGGCAATTGAGAACCCCACTGTAAAGGTTTAAGACACAGATACTGATCAGCAGATCTGGAAGAATGGGCCCCCGGCACACAGGGAGAAAGCCTGCCATGCAGTAAACCAGAGGACGCAGAGAGCATGGGCATCAGCCAGTGAATTTTGGGGATTGATGGGTTTTTGCATTTGCCTGGGGTGTGAACACGTTAGCCAATATCTCAGCGCCCTGGTTTCCTTATCTATAACATGAAGACAGTATTACCTCATTCTGACAGTTGTTATGGGCATTCCATGAGGATAATTCGCAATAGGCACTGTCAATGCAGAGCTTGTTCAAGGTAAGTGCTCACTTCATGTTAGCCAGCACTGATTGTTATTAATATTATTATTATCATTAATTGCTGTGAATAGTCCATTCACACAGGTCTCAAAACAGAGAGTAGAAGGCAAGAGAATACCAAGGAATCTTACTAATTTGCTACTATGAGAACTGGTCAGTCTAAAAACTAATGCTAGATAAGAAAAAACGATAAGGTAACCTCTACTTTGAACCTCCATGTCTTGGCCACTCTGATTCCCAATGTTTTTTTTTTTTAACCTTTAAAGGATCTCAGTGGCCTGTTCAGATGCTCTTCTCCCCTCACCGCCACCCACCTACTCTTAATCTCCTCTCCTACACCTAGCCTCCCAAACTCAGTGCTTGAAGATTTGTTTTCTTCTTTACCGACGATGTCATTTGATTCTGTAGCAAAATAAAAAGTTGTCAATGAAAGGAAATGCTGCAATTTGTGCCTATGCAAGACACTTGAGATCTCAAAGTTTTTAGCAAGTCTAGCACAAAGATGTCCAAATGTTTTCTCTGGCGATATCTTCAGAGGCTAAACTGTGATTAATAGCCCAGAAAGAACCCTTTGAAGCAGGATTGGTGACATCAAAGTCATAATCCAGGGGTGGCAGGAGCTTTATAATGAGTGGGAAGCATTTTAACACATTTCAAAGGATTTACAGCATGAATAAACAATAGACCTCAGCAGATGCACTGCACACACCTTGCAGAAACATAACCTATAAGAAGTTCCCATTTTAATTTAAATGCAAATACAGTGTTCACATTTGTTTCAAAGCATCCTCCCAGCTTCAGCCCTCAACAGCCTCTTTGGCTAAGGATGCCTCACTGCCCCCAGAGCCCCCGAAACTGTGACTACTGACGTATGTTGGGAAGAGAAAATGGAAGTCAGAGGCATCTAAAGGAATTTATATCCTATGTGGGAACTGGGTTAAGAAAGAATCTGAAATGGAGCTTACAATGTCCCACACAATCTCTCTGTTTCCAACTTAAAGAGAAAGAGACAAGTGGTCTGAAGACAGGGCTGGAACTTTTAAACGATGGCAATTTCCTGCCTGCTTCAGAGGATTTCATCTCTTGGAAAGTACCCAGGACCCATGATTTCATCTTCAGTTGCTTCTTAAAAATTGTCCAAAATGATGGCTGCTGTTTAAATAATCATGCACAGAATTCGGCTTCCCTCTGCTGCCCTCTCTGGGTTTACAGAATTTGTTGCAGGGTTCCTGTGGTAACTGCTAGTAGGCATTTGGAAAATTTTCTCTAAAACAAGGAATAGGCTCATAAGCCAATGAATTACTCCAAAGCAATGCTGAAATGTAAAGTCTCATGCCAAATTGCTACTAAGAAAGAAGCTGCAAATTAAAAAAAAAAAAA